>PISX010002304.1:0-164941 GCA_004024625.1 Mellivora capensis
GACCTCCTCCTCTTCTGTTGTATTCCTCCAAAAGCCCCCTTTCTCATTTTCTCCCAGGGCCCCTTGCACACACAGAGCACCCTGTTCTTTTTCTGCCTACCCCTCTCATCTTCTTAATCTGGTATTTTCTCATTGCGCTGCTTCCTGAGATCAGTCGAACTGGCCTTGGCTGTATTAATTCCCTTCCTCATGCATTAACCTGGTCCCGTGCAATCCTGGGACCAGAGACAGAGCACAGATGAAAAGAAACTCTCTTTTTCAAGGTGAGGGGGGGAGAGGCTATGAATCCTGAAATATGAATCTTTTTCTTGTCATACCAACATCTTACAAGCAGAATTCCATTTCACTAAACAGCAATAGTATGATAAGTAACCTCGGCCAGGCACACTATCAGGATAGCATACAGTACAACATGACCCGCCCACGGACTCTAGATGAACAGTTCAAGGACCACACACACTCACTGGTGTCTATTGCTGCAGGTCTGCTGGGGTCTGGATAAATTGATATTGATTTAAATGGATGTGTAAACCATGTCATGAAGAGCTATCTCATCCCTGGGGCAACCTCATTCCTGGGGTCCCTCTCCTTTCACTGAATGCCTCAGGTACCACTTTTCTAGGCTTCCAAGGGGGTTTAAAACCCCAGAAATTACCAAAGACCTAATAATGAAAGCCAAGTATCTACTCCTATATCCCCTTCTCCCTCTTTGGACTCTGAACCCACGAATTTCTGGGGATTGAAGGGTGGAGATGCTGCAGAGCAGAAATTCCCATTTATGATAAGGTTGCAAAATAAAACACAATACACTGAATTAAGTCTGAACTTCACATAGAGAATGAATAATTTCTTAGTATGAGTAGGTCCCAAATATTGCATGGGGCATACTTATACTTTAAAGAAAAGCATTCATTATTTATGTGAAGTTCAAATTTAGCTGGGTGTTCCTTTACGAATTATCCTCAGAGATCTGGTAACCCTAATTTAGGACAATCAATGAGAAGAATACCAACCAGGAATGAATACGTTAGGCTTAACAATGGGAATTCTTAAGTAGATACTGTGTCTTGAGTTGCCCATTAAAAATGTACCTGGAGCTATGGTTAGTGCTGTGAAGTGTATAAACCTGGCGATTCACAGACATGTACCCCTGGGGATAAAAATTTTTTTATAAAAAATAAAAATTAAAAAAAAAAATGTACCTGGAGGCACCTGGGTGGCTCAGTTGGTTAAGTGCCTGCCTTGGGCTCAGGTCGTGATCCCAGGACCCTGAGATGGAGCTCCGCGTTGGGCTCCCTGCTCGGCCCGGAGTCTGCATCTCCCTCTGCCCCTGCTCGTGCACTCTCTCTCTCCCTCTCACACAAAAATAAATTAAGTAAATAAAGAATCTTTTTTAGAAAATAACTAAAACATCAGAATATCCAAAAGTAATAATAAATTGTCTCTGGAAACAGCAGGAGCAGACACAGAGTAGTAAGATGCTTAAGTAGCTGGAAATGTTTCATTGGTGTACTAGAGAGAGATACTATGTCAGTTTGTCCATAAAGCGTAAATGATGCTGTAGCTGTGTGGTAATTTCCTTGTGAACACACCTTGTACAGATGAGCTCAAAGTCTCTTCTCGGTTTCTGTAAAGGGTGATGGGAATTACAAAGCAAATTGCTTATAGGAACACAAAGTCTGGAGGAAATCTGTATGGCCCGACTGAGAAGACAAAGAGATCAAAGACACTAAACTAACCAGGCCCACCTGGAAAAACTCAGGGGTGAAGGGTAGGCCTTGGCCCAAGTGCTCAAAAGCTTATGATGTTTTTGCCTTGAAAAACACTAATATAGATTGAGTCGAAAAGTGAAGAGTTGCAGAGATAAACACAGTCTAGTCTGGTTTATTCTTACTTGCTCACCTTCAATCCTGCTCATCCTCATAAGAAAAGGAAAAGCAGGCTTCAGAGACTGAAACTAGTGCCGCTTAGCTTCCTGGGGGTTGAACATTACTTTCAAAGCAAATACAGAATATATTTACATCTCATTTAAAATGCAATTATAACCTACTTCGATGGGATACCTGGGTGGCTCAGTTGGTTAAGCTGCTGCCTTCAGTTCAGGTCATGATTCCAGGGTTCTTGGATCAAGTCCCACATCGGCTTCCTTGCTCAGCGGGGAGCCTGCTTCTCTCTCTGCCTGCCTCTCTGCCTGCTTGTGCTCTCTCTCTCTCTCTCTGACAAATAAATAAATGAACAAAATCTTTTTAAAAAATAAAAAATAAACGACTTCGATGAAATTAACAAAAATTACTAAAATGGTAGAACATATCTGCATGGGTTAATTACTAATCAATTTATGAAACCAGAAGGTGTACCAGATCACTTGAATTTTATAGCAGACCTCCAGTTTACTTGTTTTGCTTTGCTTTTTAAAAAACTACAGGTGCCCCTTATGATAGAGATCTCATTCAAGCATTCCTAAGCAAGGATTTTAACTACCCAGGATGTGTGGAAGCAACGAGAGGCCCTTGGTCGGCCCCACTCTCAGAGTGGACTGGGGCTGTGCTAGTTCTGGGGGCAGCAGCGGCAGCGGTGGGCTCATAGGGAGTGACTCGGCTCCTGTGAGAGCAGAGCACCCTCCCCCCCCACCAGAGAACACAGCAGGGGATCAAGGAGAGGCACTCAGGGTGTGAGTGAAACAGGGTGAGGTCTAAGGGACGGCAGTGCGGACAACAGCTAAGAGACTGTCCTGCAACGCCTCCTCCAGCAAAGTCCAAAACTTAGGCTCTTTTGCTGAAATACGACTTCAGAGTTGTGATGGTTAATTGTATCTGTCAGCCCAACTGGGACATGGGCACTCAAATTAAATGTTATTTCTTGGTGTGCCTGTGAAGGTGTTTCCAAATGAGATTAACAGTTGACTCGGTGGCCCGGGTTCAGTAGACTGCCCTCCCTAAGTGGGTGGGTGGGCATTATCCAAACCCTTGAGGGTCTGAAGAAAACAGGCAGAGGAAAGAGGAATTTGCCCCTTTGCCTTCCTCCCTGCATGCTTGAGCTGGGACATAAGTCCTCTCCTCCCCTTGGACTGAGAGTTACAGCCTCAGCTCCTCTGGTTCTCTGACCTTCAGACTCGGACCAAGCTACACCTCTGACCTTCCTGGGTCTCCAGCTTCCAGAATTGGACTGCGAGATTTCTCCACCCCCAGGCCAGTTCCTCAAAGGAATCTCTATTTCTGAGTCTATATCTATATCCCCTATTGATTCTGTTTCTCTGGAAAGCCCTGATGAATATAAGAGTAAAAACAAGACTATTAAACATCACAGAGGGAAATAAACTTAGACCCACCCAACCTAATGACCTCTTCCTGCACGTCCCCTCTCCCCAGCCCCTAATCTCAATTCCATTTCCCATCGTGCCTTCAGTGTTTTAGAAGTGATGGCCCACTATAAACACAGCAGCTCTTTCTCACTTTAGCAGCTAACCGAGCTGTACACCACTGAAGGCAGGAGCAGTCTCCCAGAGACCTGTATTTCCTACATGGCCTAAAACCTAGAAGCAAGTGCTTTGCACATAAGCAGGAGTTTCAGTGAATTAATGAAAACAATCTCCAAATTGCTAATATTTAACAACACTAACTAGCATTGTATTATTAATCTCAAAAACAAAACCAAATTGGATCACTGGGAGATCATCCTGCCTTTACGGTTCTCCCCCAGACGCCTTGAGAATGAGACTGAGCACAAGGTCAGGGGAGCGAAGGGCAGACTGCATTCTCCCGAGCTATGGGTTTGGCCCCTTTTACCAGCATTAAATTAGCCATAAGAAAAATGAATGACAGTCATATCAGCATGCTATATACGCTTTGGGGAAAAGAACAAATGAAATCATATTGACAAAATAGGTCTCCTTTTTCTCTAGAATTGTTCATTTGATCTTTATCCCAAAGCTTCTTTGACATGATTAACCAAAGACTGAAAACTGAAGATATGAGACACACAAAAGCCTATTAGATTATCTAGTCCATTTTTTAGGCCACATGTACAATTACGTGTTCCCTATAGAAATATTTTCTAGAACTTTGCCCCTTTCCCAGTAGACTTCTCTGAATGTCTTAAAGTCTTTTCTGGGGAGCGTGTTCCAGTTAGGCTCATCTTAGACACCTGACAGTTTTTCTGAAGCTTCTATTTCCATTTGTCGTATTTAAATTTTGCCCCATTACTCCTACTTAGGCCCTTTTCCCGTCACCATATTGTAGATAGTTTTCATATTCCATTTTAGGCATAATTTAACCATGCTTCACACATTAACTTGAGTAGACAGTATATGGTATAAATTACACAAAACAGCGATGTGTGAAGACATTCTGTGGTGAATAAATTAAAGCATTAATTTCAGACATATCAAACTAACACTTTTTAAATTTGTGGTTCCTATAATTTTGAGACCTGTTTCTAAAGTCTCTACAGTGAGGGAATTAAATGTAAGAGATTCTTCTAAAACTTCTCCTTTCATTTCATAGGTTGGAGATCAGCCATTCCCATGAATATTGAAAAGAGAAAGAATTTTTTTTTTTTTAAGAACTTAACACAAAGGTCCTAGTCAGATTTAAGGAGATGTTGCCATTCAGACATATAGGTGAAAAAAGATGAGGTTTAGGAACTCTCCAGACATCGTCACCAACAATCTAACAGTTAAGAAAACATTAAGGAAGAGGAGTTTATTGCTCACAGAGTATATGTGAAACTGGGTGCGATGAATCTGAATTGTGCATGTGTTTATAGTATGAGGAGGATATTTTAAAATAAGAGAACCTAACCCCAATCTTTTTTTTTTTTTTTTCATTATCAAGGATCTATTTATTTGACAGAGAGAGAGATCACAAGTAGGCAGAGGGACAGACGGTGGGGGGTGGGGGTGGAAAGCAGGCTCTCCGCTGAGCAGAGAGCCCGATGCGGGACTTGATCCCAGGACCCTGGGATCATGACCTGAGCTGAAGGCAGAGGCCTAACCCACTGAGCCACCCAGGCACCCCCAACTCCAATTTAACCAAAATTCCTCTGTGTGAAAAGGAAAACTTTCCCAGCACAGGCTCTCCTGGGATCCTGGGGTTTCTGGTTTCCACAGATGACACAGAATCGCTGAATGGACAAGGATCTGGTACCAAAACACATGCGCACACAATTCCTTTTAAGTAGTGAGATTTGAGAAGAATCAAAATTCTCCTCACTCCCAGTTTTAGTTTTTACCATAGTATTTAGCATGTCTACGTCATTTTTTAGTTTATTGCCTGTGTCCTCCAGCTCTCACCTAGAATCTAAGCTCCACGGGGACAGAAATTTTTTGTTTTTGTCTTGTTTTCTTCTATACCCCCATGTCTAGAACACTGCCTGACCCACAGCATGCAGTTAAGGATTGGTTAAAGGAAGTCACTTATTTGGCACTGACTTCTCCATTTATAGAGTCAGACAGAAAAATAGCATGCATATTTTCTCTGCTAAAAAGAACTAACCCCCCCCCCCAAATTGTTCTACTATGGGGAGAAATTTTTTAAATTCTTGAAGGTAGGCTTTGATATAGTATTTGTCCTTAAAATATAACCTAGGAAGTATCTCAAATCTGACCAGGTAATTAAGGTGCTAAAGACGAGGCTCCATGAAGCCAGAGGGAGTGTCGCATTTTTCTTTCCATGTCAGCACATGACACAGACCTGGAATGAGGAATAAATAAGATAGGTTGGAATAGCTGACCTAGACTGTGCTAGCCACTGGTCTAAGCACTTACAGGCATTAACTCATTTATTTTGTACGATAGTTCTACCTGGGGACACAATTCTTATCCCCAGTTTCTAGACGAAAAAAATTAAAGCCTAAGAGAAAAAATAACTGCCGGATATCACTGTGTTGTCCCTCCGCTCCAAACTCACCCTCCTTTGCCCGGTTTTGTGAGCTGGGACTGGCCAAATATTGTGTCAATAGAGGGCACCAGAGGGACACTGCCAGGAAGACCCTCCCCTCCAGGCTCCAACCCTCCATGTTTGTTTTTCGTCAGGAGAAACCAGAAGGCCGCTTGGAGGAGTCCCAGCTGTACCTGGGGCCACACTGTCCTCCCTAGTGGCTTCTGCAGCACAGCTCTGGTCCTACCTTCTGGAAAGTCCTTCTCCACCAGCAGGCTGCATGTTCCTGAGGTACCCAAAGCTTCTCTGAAGAGGACTGACTCCCACCCTGGCCCTTAGTTCCTTTATTGTCTCCTCTCTTCAGTCAAGAGGTAGTGGTTGGCACACAACTTTTACTCCTGTAAGTAGCCAGCCCCCTTCTACTAGTGAGCAAGTCTTCATATTAAATTGTCCCTGGATAGAGTGCTGGAAGGATACTCTTATTATTTCAGACCCCCAATAGTCCCAAGACTGTACCACTAGGAAACAATCAAGCTGGGCTTCAAACCCAAAAAGTCTGATACCAGAGGGACACTCCAAAATATGATGCTACAGTCTCCCGTGTTTAGGATAGAATCCAGATTAACTCCGCCCCCAGACTGGACCCTCTGAGGCTGCAAAAATGAGAACTGCAGTACAGGAGAAGCAGGCTCCCCACTGAGCAAGGAGCCTGAGGCAGGACTCGATCCCAGGACCCTGGGATCATGATCATGACCTGAGCTGAAGGCAGACACTTAACTAACTAAGCCACCCAGGCGCCCCTCAGATCCCTTTTATATGCAGAATTTCACCACCAAACAACTCTGTAGAGTTGATAAGACATATGTTATCATTCCTATAAAGAAACTGAAGCCCACAGATACTAACATTTTTTTTTAAAGATTTTATTTATTTATTTGACAGAGATCACAAGTAGGCAGAGAGGCAGGCAGAGAGAGAGGAGGAAGCAGGCTCCCCGCCAAGCAGAGAGCCCGATGCGGGGCTCCATCCCAGGACCCCAGGTTCATGACCCGAGCTGAAGGCAGAGGCTTTAACCCACTGAGCCACCCAGGCGCCCCAACACAGATATTAACATTTTACACAAGTACACTCAAGTCTTCCAACTCCCAGCCAGAATTTTGTCTATAATATCACTATCTTGTCTTGAGATTTAGTTACTCTGGAGGCAATTGGAGTGTGAGACCAAATAACGGATCTCCAAAAGATCCATGTCCTAATTCTCAAAGCCTGTATGTATAACCTTATATGGAAAAGGGAACTTTGCAGATGTGATAAATTAAGGGGAGAGAGGAGTGATCCTAGATAATCAGGATAGCCCCTAAATGCCATCATAAGAGTCCTCATTAGAGAGGGACAGAGAGAGACCTCATGCACATAGAGGAAATGATATAGTAAAGATGGAGGCAAAGATGGGAATGATGTGGCCACAGGCCAAGGAATGCCAGTAGCCTCCAGAGGCTGGAAGAGAAAAGGCACAGAAAGAGATGAGGAACACCTTCTCCTCCAGAACCTCTGTAGGGAACACAGCCCTGCTGACACCTTGACAATAGCCCAGCTTTACTGACTTCCAATTTCTGGCCTCCAGAACTGTGAGAGACCAAATTTCTATCATTTTAAATCACCAAGCTTGTGATAAGTTCTTAAGACAGCTTCAGGGAGCTAACATACTGACAATTTTAAGTTTAAAAGAGAAGTTTATACAGATAGAAAACAGTTTCTAAACATGACATAAATAGTTTTATAAAATTAGCTTCATTAAAATGAAGGATGCTGGGCACTTGGGTGGCTCAGTCAGTTAAGCCTCTGGCTCTTGATTTTGGGTCAGGTCAGGATCTCAGGGTTGTGAGATCAAGCCCTGTGCTGGGCTTGGATTGAGCATGGAGCCTGCTTGAGATTCTCTCTTCCTCTTCCTTTGCCACCCCCCACCCCCAAGTGCTCACAGACACACTCATTCTCACTCTCATTCTCTCACTCAAAAAATAAATAAATAAAATGAAGGATGTTTAGAACATTGCAGAATGGGGACGCCTGGGTGGCTCAGGTGGTTAAGCCTCTGCCTTCAGCTCAGATTATGATCCTAGGTTCCTGGGATCATGCTCCCTGCTCATCAGGCTCCCTGCTCAGCAGCGAATCTGCTTCTCCCTCTTCCTCTGTCTCTCCCCTCCCCAACCCTTGCTGGTGCTCCCTCTTGCTCTCTCTTTCTGAAATAAATATATAAAATCTTGTTTTTTTCTTTTCTTTTTAAAAATATTTTTATTTATTTACTTGACAGAGAGAGACACAGGGAGAGAGGGAACACAAGCAGGGGGAGTGAAAAAGGGAGAAGCAGGCTTCCCACTGAGTAGGGAGCCCAATGCAGGGCTTGATCCCAGGACCCTGGGTCGATCATGACCTGAGCCAAAGGTGGACAACTGAGCCACCCAGGTGCCCCAGCAAAAAAATAAATAAAAACTTAAGAAAAAAGGAAAAAGAACACTGAGAATAAAAACACAAGCTACAAAGAAAATAAAATCTTCCAAAATTGAATCAGGAAGAAATAGAAAATATGAATAGCCCAATTACTAGTAACAAAATTGAATTGATTATCAAAAAAATTCCCAACAAACAAAAGTCCAGGATAAAATGTTTTCACAGGTAAATTCAACCAAACATTTAAAGAAGAGTTAACATCTATTCTTTCAAACTATTCCAAAAAAACTGAGAGGAAGGAAAGCTTCGAATACATTCTACAAGGCCAGCATTCTCCTGATACCAAAACCCAGACAAAGATGCTGCAAAAGAAGAGAAAGAAAGAAAACAATAGGCCAATAACCCTGATGAACATAGATGCAAAAATCCTCAACAAAATATTAGCAAACCACATTCAACACTACAATAAAATGATCATTCACCATGTTTGAGTGGAATTTATTCTGAGGATGCAAGGATGGTTCAATATTTGCAAGTTGATCAACATGACATCCTACATTAAGAAAATGAAGGATAAAAATCATATGATCATCATAATAGATGTGGAAAAAGCATTTGACCAAATTCAACATCCGTTTATGGTAACTCTCAAAAAAGTGGGTTTCAAGGGAACAAACCTCAACATAATAAAGGCTATGTGCGGAAAAACCCACAGATAACATCATACTCAACATTAAAATCTGGAAGCTTTTCATTTAAGCTCAAAAACAAGACAAGAATGTCTATTCCCTTCACTTCTATTCAACATAGTACTGGAGGTCCTAGTGACAGCAATCAGGGAAAAGAAATAAAAAGGCATCTGAATAATTAAGGAAGAAGTTAAACTGTCACTGTTTGCAGATGACATGATACTGTACATGTAAAACCAGCTTGGAAAACAGGACAGAGGTGCCCCCAAAAATTGAAAATAGAATCACCATATGATACAAAAATTCCGTGACTGGATATTCATCCAAAGAAAATGAAAATACTAATTTAAAAGACATATGCACTCCAATGTTTATTGCGGTGTTATTTACAATAGCCAAGATATGGAAGGAACCCAAATGTCCATGCATAGATGAAAGGATAAAGGAAATGTGGTACAGATATACCATGGAATATTACTCAGCCATAAAGGAGAGAGATGTTGGGGTGCCTGGGTGGCTTAGTTGTTAAGCATCTGCCTTCGGCTCAGGTCATGATCCCAGGGTCCTGGGATTGAGCCCCGCACCCAGCTCCCTGCTTGGCAGGAAGCCTGCTTCTCCCTCTCCCAATCCCCCTGCTTGTGTTTCCTCTCTTGCTGTCGCTGTCAAATAAATAAATAAAATCTTTAAAAAAAAAGAGAGAGAGAGATGTTGCCAGGTACAACAACATGCATGGACCTGGAGGGTATAATGTTATGTGAGATACGTCAGAGAAAGACAAATAGCACGTGATTTCACTCACATGTGGAATTTTAAAAACGAACCAAACAAACAGAAAAAAAAAGAGAGAAATAAAAGAACAGATTTTTAAAAACAGAAAACAAACTGGTGGCTGCCAGAGGAGAGGTGGGGGTTGGGAATGGGCAAAACAGATAAAAGGAATCAAGAGCACACTTACCTTGAGGAGCACTGAGTAAAGTATAGAATTGTTAAATCATTATAGTGTACACCTCAAACCAATGTAACACGGTACATTAATACACTTCCATTAAAATAGACAAAAGCAAATGTACAAGAATATCCATCAATAATAGAATGGATTAAAAAAACTGTGGTAGATTTAGATGATGAAATAACACAGGGCAGGGGCACCTGGGTGGCTCAGTGGGTTAAGCCTCTGCCTTTGGCTCAGGTCATGATTTCAGGGTCCTGGGATCGAGACCCACATCGGGCTCTCTGCTCAGCAGCTTCCTCCTCTCTGCCTGCCTCTCTGCCTACATGTGATCTCTGTCAAATAAATAAATAAAATCTTAAAAAAAAAAAAGAAATAACACATGGCAATGGAAAAGAGTGAACTGTCCCTCTAGCCAACATGAATGAATGAATCTCGCACACAGGACGCTGACCCAAAGAAGCCTGATGCAAAACAGCTATGACTCCATTAATAGGAAGTTCAAGAACAGGCACGTATGGAGGTATGATGACAGAAGTTAGAACTGTGGTTTCCCTGGGGGATTATCTGGGGTAGGGGAGCCACAGGGGAGCCTGCTGCTGGGCTGGAAATGTTCTGTATCTTATCTGGGGGGAGGGAGTTTACACAGATGTATACCTAAGTAAAAGGAATTGAAGTGTACACATCAGATTTATATTCTTTACCAAATATAAATTAGATCTTAATAAAAAAGAACATTTAATATTTATTTTAAAGTAACGACAGAAATGTAGAAATGCACCTTGGTTAATGCATCACATTTAAGATAATCAGAAAACCAGTATACCATTCCGAAGTTTCACTAAAAAAAGAGTTTTAGGATGCCTGTGTGGCTCAGTCGGTTAAACCGGCTGCCTTTGGCTTTGGTCATGATCCCAGCATCCTGGGATGGAGCCCCGAGTCTGGGGCCTCCTCAACAGGAAGTCTGCTTCTCCCTCTCCCACTGCCTGCCACTCCCCCTGCTTGTGCTATCTCTCTCTCTCTCTGTGTCAAATAAATAAATAGAATCCTTAAAAAGAAAAAGAAAAAAAATTTTTAGGATTTCCTCATTTGCAAATTCGGATCGTAAGATCTACTAACCTCATATAGCAACTAAGAGTATTAGATAATGTAAAAATATCTATGCACTGCTATAAGAGAAGTCCTATGTCAATATAGGGTAACATTTGTGGAGCCTTCCAAGATACCATTTTCACTTAAGTAATCTCTTAGAAATACAACTTCCATTCTTGTAAAATACAAAAAGTAAAACCCATAAAGTAAATGAAAGAGGAACTTGAGTTAGGCCAGGAACAAATTGATACATTGATAATTGGTACTAAAGTAGAGCTGCCCACTCTTTCCATGACCCTTCTGATAGGCAATTCTCATTCAACTGAAAAGTTAATGTTTATCCTAACATTAAATCTTCCTGAAGGATTCCAGAATCTTCCTGGGACAATATACTCAATTCCAGAAACTCCAATCAAAGATTTATAAAGTTTCAAGCCCAATAATACCATCCTGCTTATCTCCTTTTTGAAAGTTATTAATAAAACAAACAAGGTTGCAGTTGTCTCTCTGTATATAAATAGCATGGATCAAATCATATAGTTCCTATAAATCAGAGCTGTCCAGTGTGGTAGCCACTAGCCATATGTGGCTACTGAGCACCTGAAATTTCGCTAATCTGAATTGATCTGTCTGTCCTCTCAGTATAATATACACATCATTTTCAAAATTTCATACAAAAATGAACATAATATATCTCATTCATATTTTTATATTGATTACATGTCAAAATGATAGTATTTTTAATACACTGGGTTAAATAAGGTATATTACAATGAATTTAACCAGTTTATTTTTAGTTTTTCTAATGTGGCTAATAGAAAACTTTAAATTCTTTATATGGCTGGCATTATATTTCTATTGGACAGCAGAGATCTAACTAAAGATGGAAATTTCATAATGCTATTTCTCTTAAGACAGAGTTTTCAAAAGAGTTTTAAGAATTAGGATGAAGCTTGCTTAAATGTTTTCTGGCCAAATTACATGTTTTTACCAACAATTAAAATCTATGTTGAATCTTCATAATCAACTGAGTTTTTGAATGGTCATCTGATGTTTGACCCCCATGAAGCCACAGGTTATTTAATCAGTTTTCCCTGAGCTTTAGTAATATGTAAACCTGTAGTTCTAAAACATTGCAGGGCTTTGTATTATTGAGGCAGAGAAATGACCTTAACAGATCTCCAACCTGACTTTCCAGGATGCCCCAATACAAATGATACATTCAATTCACCAAAAATGACACTGCTATGAAATGAACTGTGTTCTCCTAAATTCATATGTTGAAGCCCTAACCCCCAATATGACTGTATTTAGAAGTGGGGGCTTTGGGAAGTAAGTAGGTTTAGATGAGGTCCTAAGTATGGGGTGCTAATGGATTAGTGTCCTTATAAGAGGAGGAAAAGACCAGAACTCTCTGATGTGAGGACATTGTGAGAAAGCAGCCATCTACAAACCAGGAAGAGAGCTCTCACCAGAAACTGAGCCTGCCAGACCTTCATCTGGGACTTCTAGTCTTCAGAACTGGGAGAAAATAAATTTTGATAGTTTAAACCGCCCAGTCTACTATATTTTGTTATGGTAATTCAAGCAACAAACACAGATACCTACTGCTTAAAGCCATCTTTCTTTTATTAAATATCATAATCAATCTTTATCTAAGGCTATTTATGAATACATACTTTTTGTTATATAAAGGCATAGTGATTTGCACAATGTGAAAAATAAAAAATAAATATTTGTTGATTTTTTCTATGTGTTATTAGGACAGGTCTGACCCATGGCCTCTGTAGACCAACTCACTCATAGACCACCTTTGTTGAGCCAGGAAAAAGGGTCAAGGAAAATTATTACTATCTAAAAACATTGTTACTTCAAAATACTTCATTCTTGGGGTGCCTGGGTAGCTCAGTGTTTTAAGCCTCTGCCTTTGGCTCAGGTCATGATCTCAGGGTCCTGGGATCGAGCCCCCATCGGGCTCTGTGCTCAGCGGGGAGGCTGCCTCTCCCTCTCTCTCTGCCTGTCTCTCTACCTACTTGTGATCTCTCTCTGTCAAATAAATAAATAAAATCTTTTTAAAAAAATTTCATTCTTAATTATATAAAAAATATTTTCTTCAATACATGGAACTTATACTTCCATTCTAACTGAAAATGCAAAAGTGTTCATCTCTCCCCTAGGGATTTTCTTCCTGGTGTGACACCAGGAAGAAATGATTTCACCAGAGTTTAAGCATAATAAAATCTCATTTTATGCTCCAAGGCAGGAACAATCCTAAATGTTCCTCAACCAGTATAGTATGCAACCTTATGGTTTTGGGAACAACACTTAAGTAAACATCACAAAAAAGAAAGGGTCCCAGCCTAGATAACAAAATGGCTTGCTTGTTTCTTCAGAAACATTCAAAACATGAGATGTTTACTGCCTGGCTTTGAAGAAAGAAAGGGAGAGGTACGGAAGAGAACCAAATAACATAGTGGATTTAATCCCTTTTTATCACTTTAATCTCTTTTGCTACCTTTTAGAGCTCCAAGGGGTCTAAGTTACTCCAAGAAAACTCTATAAAATTTTGTGTGTCCTCTACATATTTTCTGGGAAAAGGACCCTGAGGTTTGAACATAATCTCCAAGGAAACAATGACCCAGAAAAGGTTAAGAACCTCTTGTTTAAAGTTTGTTTAAGGTAAGTGAATGGACATTTCTCCTCACACCTGGCCAGGTAGAACACCCAGCCTCCTCACTTGTAGCATACTGCCTTACAAAAAGACCTCAGAAGGTATACCAGGCCCTGCTTCCACTATCTGATTACCTTATTCCTTGGTTTTGTTTCCTGGTGTTGTGTATCCTAGCTGCCTTCAACTTCCCCCTTGCTCAAAGTTGTCCTGTTCGTGTATCCCAGTTAAACAGAGGGACTGTTTCCTCCTCTGAGTGTGCCCCGTGATGAAATGTATCACATTTATCAATATACCCTTTTCCCTTATTCCTCGCCACTCTTTTGGGTCCACGTGAGCTTGCCACCTGGCTGAATGCGTTGTCCATCTCTTTACTCTCTTTTGTATTTAGGTCTAGGGACGGTCAGTTTGGTGAGGTACTTTTAAGCAGGTCAGATTACTGTCCTGTACTGCCATTCCCAGGTGGTGTAAAATTCTCTCCCATTCTCACCCTAAAGAGGTTCTAAGAAGGAAATGGCGTGCTCCTAGCTCCCCAGAGAAGAATGTTATATAAAAGTAATAAAAGCATTGTTGCTGTCAATTATTTTGCACTATTACACCAGGTGGCAGAGCCCCCCCCCGCACCTGCCTTGGCCGTTTCTTCTCTAAGAGTCAGCAAAGCCATTGAGCACCCACTGACGTTGCACCCCTCGTTCCTTCCACCCGCTCCAAGCCCCACATTCCAAGTTGTCTCCTTGAATGTAACTCCGGATCTTTCTACAACCCTCTTTGTTGGTGAAGAAGAATTGAAGCTCACTCTTTTCTATACTCTTCTCACCAGTAAATTCTCAAATCTCTTCGTTTCCTTGCAGAGCGCGGAGGGTAAGTTGTGTGTGTGTATGTGTGTGTGTGTAGTGTGTGTGTTTCCTAAAACTTGCATGAAGCCCGTGAGTGTGGCCCTCCGACATCCTGGCTCTCAAGGCAAGGAGTGGGCTGGCCGGAGGGTCCCCGACACCCAGCACTACGTATAACAAGCTCGGCCCCGGGAAGCGGTGGCGACAGGCAGGCGAGCTCGGGGCCGAGAGCCGGGCCCCAAGCAGCAGCGCCCCGACCCCCCGACCCCCGCGTCCAGCCGGGCCCGCCGTCCCCGCGGGAAGGCCGGCCGGCCGGGCCGAGGGCGCTGCGCCGCGGCCTCCGGCTCCTCTTCAGGGCGCCGCGCGTCCAGGCCGGTGGGTGGCGGCTGCCCGAGCCCCCGGGGATGGCGGCGGCCGCGCTCCGCCAGCAGGTGGCCCCGGGGTCCCGGCGGCGCCGCCTCCTCCCCGCTGCCCCTCCTCCCGCGGGGGCGGTCAGCGCCCCGACCCGGCTCGCACCCCGCCGCCGCCGCCACCGCCGCCGCCCTCGGCCCGCCCGCCGCGTCCCCGGGGCCGCGCTCGCCGCCGCCGCCGCCGCGTCCGGAGCAGCGCCCAGGCCGGCCCGCGGCCAGCGCGCAGGGCGCCGGCAGCACCCGGCCCGCCGCGCCGCGCCCTCCCCGCCCCCAACTCGCTCCCCAACGGAAAGTTCGGCTCCGGCTGCGTGTGGCACAGAGACCGGGAATGAGAGGGGGTCGGGGGGCGTGCTGAGGGGACCCGGTGGCGGCGGCGAGGCGGGGGCAACTTCTCCCGGGAAAGCGCCTCCTGCCGACCCCGCGAGCCGCAGCCCCCGAGTGGGCTCGTGGTGGTTTTTCCCTTGCCTTTGCCTCCCCCTGCGGATTCAAGACACGGACCTTGGTCCTGGCGCTCCCGCTGCCGGGTGACAAGAGCCAGCGCCGCCACCGCCGCCGCCGCCTCGGCAGCCGCTCCCTCCGCCCGCCGGCCGCCCACCGGCCGCAGCCCCTGCCTCCTGCCAGCACCATGGAGTTCTCCGAGAGGAAAAGGAGCAGGAAATCCCAGAGCTTCAAACTGGTGAGCCGAGGTAAGCGGCGGGCCGCGCCGGGCCGGGCGGGGGGCGTGCGGGCGGCGGAGGGAGGACTTGGCGCCGCGTAAACATCCCCGCGCCCGGCCCGCCGCCCCTCGCCCCGCGCCCCGCGCCGCGGCCGCGCGTCCCAGCCGGGGGTCCGGGCTTCCGGGACCCCGGAATCTCCTCCCGTGGGGCCGCGGCCGCACACGCCGCGCGGCGGGGAAAGTTGTGCGGGGGGAGGCAGGATGTTATTCAGCGTAAACAAGTCGGAGGGCACATCAGGAAATTAGCAAACAATGACACTTGGGGAGCCGAGAGCCTTCTTTGGTATTCCACTCCTGTGGCTAGGTTGGGGGGTGGGGGAGAACTGCCTCTCCGTCAGGCCGTGCACACACGGATCCCGACCAATGGTTGTGGGTTTGCTTTTTTCCCCCAAACAGAAGCAAAAAAAAAAAAAAGGTGGTGGTTCTTTTAATAACCAGAAAGAAGCTCATTAGGTGTACGAGCCCAAATGAGAATTGTTGACCTCCGGCATCTTTTCTAGAGACGTTATTTGGGTTGGAAAGGTGTTTGGGAAGAGATCACTTATCGGTCAGAAAAGTATCCCTATTTAAAAAAAAAAAAATTCCAGCGGGTTCCTGACGATTTAACAGGTGTACATCGCGGTCTTTGGGCT
Organism: Mellivora capensis; assembly: GCA_004024625.1. NCBI lineage: Eukaryota > Metazoa > Chordata > Mammalia > Carnivora > Mustelidae > Mellivora > Mellivora capensis. The sequence continues at coordinate 16,313 of PISX010002304.1, forward strand.
TGGGTCTATTTGATCAGGGGAGGGGAAAGTTGAATCGCCTTGTCTGTGTTCAGTTACTTGTCAGAGGCTTTATTTTCCTGATTGGACTTTGTCAGAGACGATGAGAACTTGAGATAAGAGCAGACATAAAAATATGTCTATTAAAATGCATTGTGTCACCTTAAATGAGAGACAGGTGACTTTTCTCGTCCTAATGTCGCAAGTCCTGATACTGAGTTCAGAATCACCTTGTTTAACTATCTTCTTTGAGTCAACTTGAGGTCAAAACCAAACCACAGAACCTGTCCCCTTTTCTCTGTTGTTTTATCTAGCATTGGTATCAGAGTAGAAAGCAAAGCGATTGTTTCAACAACCTGGGGAAGTCACATGTGAGCTGATGAAAATTAGAGGGTGATTCCAAGTAATAGAGCTTTTCAAGCTAAGCTGAGCTAACTATGATGTAGATTCAATAGAGCCTGCTTTTGGCTAGCCTGAAAATGGTCTGATTATAGACATTTTGAAGATCTGCTCATATCTATTCCCCCTGATTTAGTTTGGATACTGTTTAATGAAAGAGGCCTGAGATAGTTTTACGTATTCAAAATATTTGGCTCTTCCCTCTTTCTCTGTGTGGATTACTCAGTCGCTTGTACTTAAAAAAAAAAAAAAAAAATCTCTCCATATGTGACTGGCCTGTTGGTCTATTGATTCATTCAGGAATGTAGGCTGCTTTCTTATTTATGACCTCAGGAAACTTCCTACTTTATCTGAAAAGTGAGAGTAGTTTTGTAGACCTTGTCCTGTCAGGTCTCAAGCCACACAAAAAGGAATGGCGGTTAAGAAGGAACCTCTACTTTCTCACCTAGATGATCCTACTTTTTAGATAATAGACCATTGGCAAGCCCAGTAGCCTCGGTAGAGAAGAAGGAAGCTCGTGAAGTAATGTATTGTGAAGTTTGACTGACATAGCAAGTTTTTCTTTTTACTTTTTTTCCCTCTCTTTAAATTATGGGTCTGATTCTTCTCTCTGCAGGTGCATTTTTAGCAAGTAAACTATTGCGTATTAAAGTGCAGTAGCTGAATGCAAAAGATTGTGTGAAAGATGAGAATCTCGCTTTCTTATCTAGATCATACTATATTTGAAATAACAAATCAGTATTTTTCGTGTGTGCTTTCGGGTAAGCTGCTTAAAGGCTGGGATTTTACTGGGTAAACTGAGAAAACTGAGTGTCGGGTTACCCTAAAGCATGCTCTTGATATACTGTACTCATGGAAATGAGTTGTGGAAATAATTTTGGAATCATCCCCCTGGCCTATGACTGGGCAAGGTTTTTCTTTCCCTTATAAACATAGTTGTCATTTGAAAGCAAAAAGGCCTAGTAATTGGCATCTCTGGGCCAAATTTACTGTGAAAACCATGTGATCAGCAAAGCTGTTTTCTAAAGTCAAAGTAATATTTCAAGTCTGTGTACTTCTTCAGAGTAAGCAAAGTTTTAGGGATTATTAGTGACTATAATATGGTGATTAATTGAGTTCTTGGAAATTATGTTTATAATTTAAAGTATAGATTCTACTCCTTATATATAAGGAGAGTAGTTTTTATTCTTTTTTTCATAACTTGCAGGTCATTAGAATTTTAATTTTTGGTTGTTTTCTCATCCCAGATTATCACCATGAGGTATATAAGATCTCAGAATTCAGCAACGATGTTAATGGGGAGGCCAAAGAGACACAACCCATTTATTTAGGTAGGTTCCTATGTCAATTAATTTCTCAGCAAAACAGTGTGGCCATTTGCAGTTAGGGGGAAGGGGGAAAAAAAAAAAGATTGTGCCAGAACGGGAAATGTCTGCCATTGCTTAATGTATGACATTCTTTTCAAGACCTTTTATTTTACAGATTGCCAATATATCCCTTATTAACATTGCTAAAAGTTGTAATTTCAGACATAAATGTTTATTAGTGTCTACACACAGTGCTAATTATCACTCACTCCCAGAGCCAGATGCTGACTGTGCAGGTTTGTCGCTCTGTGCTCACCCCATTTACATTGCATATTCGCTGGCATGCTTCACTGGCAATAGTTTGTGTAATTGGGGTATTACATCTTTGACATCTGGATAACAGAAATTCAATTTCCAGGAAGCTGCTATTTGTTTGGTTTTGCTTCTGCCTTGGGTGGGATGGAGGATTAATATGCTGTCTTATTATAATGTCCCTTCACCTCTGTGGCCTGGTTGCTAATCCTGCCATGACAAAATTAAATTAAATCTACAGTCAAAAAGCGTAAGGAAAATCAAAGTGTGATTGTCCACCTAACCACCTCTTGAGAGTACTAGCTATCATTTTCCTGGACCTGTGTGCATTTCACCCTGGTACCTGTGGTCAGGGTGACTAGCCAGACTTTTTGCTCTTACCATCCTCATTCCCAGCTCACCTTAGGGACAGGCTGAGCAAAAGTGGCGTCCGGGAGACCATCCGACAAGGGTAGCTGCATGATGAATAAGTAGGTGGTCAGAAGCATTGCCACTCTTTCTAAGTACAGCTTTTGGTACAAATGCCATACAGGAGAGAACTTGCACGTGCAGTTTGTTATTTGCAGACCGTGAACCCAAAATGCAAACAACTTGCGATTTTGCCACTAAGAGCGGAGCACCCAGAGAGGAGGAGAAGTAGGATTAGAGAGTAAACAGTGGCATGTGGCTTCCACCGTGCCCATCCTGAGCATCCCCGCCATCCTTGGTAGTGACGTAAGAGCTGGGTGCTGCATGGCAAGGGAGCATAAAGTGGGAGACAGTCGGGGCAAGAGTGATGAAAAGCAAAGGCCAGCTTTGCCAGCTCTCTGGGGAGTATCGAGGGCTGAAGGATGTAGCATTGGTGCAGATCCCAACAACGTGGGAAAAGCCACATGGTGGAGTCCTCAGCCACCAGGATCTCTCTTTCTGGCTTTGAGAGAGAGAAACGGTGGGATGCGGAGGACTGAGAAATCAAAACAGATACTTGAGCGAGGTAAAACAGGAGGGAAGTATCAGCAAACAAACTTAGTGGTCATAAGTGACCACTGAAAGCACGTAGATCTCTGTACTCAAGCAGAGACTGTCACTGAGGCCGGCAGCTGTGCTCAGCACCTGTTTACGGTTAAGAGAACTAAAAACCAAAAAGTGAATAGTCAAGTGAAATGCTACGACCCAGAAGGAGAATATTCTTGGTTGGCACTCTCTTCAGTTCCTTAAACTTAATCAGTTGGAATTTTGTATTTTCAGTTCCCTAAACTTGATTGGTTGGAATTCTGTATCTAAGTACTACTCGATGTAGTCATTGGAAATGAGGAATTTTCCCATTAGTAGAAAATTTACATTTATCATAAAAACGGAACATCGTGTCCTTGGTTGAGTTATTCTCCAACAAAGCAAGCTTTTTCCCCCGTTCTGCTGTGTGTTTGGAAAACAATAAGGATGCTATACAGTGAGGTAATTCTGGGTATGCCAGAGTAGGGGGCTGAAGAACAGGAAGATGCTAGTTCTCAGAATTCAGGAAAATGCAAACTCTTGAAAGGGGCACACGTTGCTGCTTTCATTTTTCCCAGCTCGAGTCCAGGAAGATAAGAGAACATCAGCTCAAGACCAGGGTCAGGATAAGCTTTGCAAGTTACTGGTCAGGAAGGCCTCAGCCATGTAGAGACCAAAGATTGAACAGTGCAGACGTGTGCCTGGCTTACTTCTCAGTCTTGCTCATTCCGGGGGACGTGAGATGTGGTTCCCAAAGAATATTTGTATTTTGTGATTTCCAGTCATTTTTTTAAAAACTAAAGGAATAAGTGGTTATGCTAATATAATTTCTAGAGCAATTGGGAATAGTTACTGAAAACATAGGAAATCAAGATTTTGGTTGTCTATGATGTTCTCAAACAGGCATTTTTAGTTTATAGGTTCTCATTTCAAAACATAGATTTAAAGCATGCTTGTTTTATAAATTGCTTGAGTCTATCCTTGATGTTACTTGCTAGGGTGTAGAATTCAGTGTGAGGTTTATGACATCCAAGGGAGTTTGTTAGCCAAACGCCAGAAGAATGGTTTCAAATGCAATCTAGTCCTAAAACATGGCCCCTAGGATGTTGTATAGGATTTTCTGTGTTCAGACGTATGTCATATTTTTAATACTATTTGCACCTATAAGATTAAAGTTCACGTCTCAGGAAAAGAGAGTGAGTGCTCCAGGTTTTGGCAGTGTTCCCACATGAAATTTATTTCTCTGGAATATTTTTAGGCTGTTGACTAATGCAGCACATCCAACATGGTAGGATAGCTCAGTAGTGTGAATGGCTTGGCTAAGTGCTTTCAGAGTTACTCACACATTTTTAATGTGATAATAGGGCCAGAGGAGGTTACTTTGCCCTGTGGACATTGACATTGTCAGGCTGGCTGTGATGGGCGACCATAAAAATTTGAGTCCTGTTTGGAGAAAAACAACTATTTTTTAATCAACGCAACAGATTTTTTTTTTTTTTTTTTTGGAGAAAAGGCTATGCTCTCAGTACTTTTCTTGGATGAGAGTGGGATTGGGGGTAACCAAAGAAATGGAAAGGACAGAGACCTTGTTCTCAAAGATGAAATCCAGTTGAGGAGATGGGGCATTCAGTGCACAGTTAAGGAGCAATGTTCAGTGACTGTAACAGCTCCCATCGCTGGGCACTTTCTGTGCGCATGTGTTGACCTGAGTCCTTCACATGAATTATGTTCATTTACCTCTCGTGGCAAACCTGTAAGTCATTATCCTCCCCATTTTGTACATGAGACTTAGATGTTTAGTGGTCTGCCAGAGGCCGCCCAAGTAGCAAGTGCCACAGCTGGGAGCCCAGTGCATCCGCCCATGCTGGGGACACCCCACTGAATGCCTCTCGGTGTGAATGGTCATTAACCAACAAATACTGACCATCAGGGCAGTGAGCCATAGCAACATGGGAAGGGAAGGATTGAATGGAGGGTCAACTGGGGAATCTCCCTCAAACTTGGAGACAATTTGCATAGGCAGAGAGGAGCTGGAGAAGGTTCCAGGTACAAAGGGTGCCGTAAGCTACAGCAGAGAAGTGTCATTAGGATCGGACATTAAGTGAGCATTGTCCATTTAAGAACTGCTTTCACCTCTGTCATCCTGTGGTTTTTACTCCCTATAGGGTCGCTGGGGCAGGCATTCTTATTCCCATTACTTAGAGGACAGACCTGAGGCTCAGAGTAAAGCAACTTGCTCAGAAATAGCGGAACCTGGAGTGGACCCACGGCTCCTGTCCAGAGACCTTTCCTCTCTACCATGCTGGGCCAGACAATTCAAGGATCATTAGGAGACCTTACCGGGGAGAACAAGGCACTTTTGGAAAATATTTTAGTGAGACAGTGAGTTTATTACTCATAACAATAATACAAACTTTTGATAAATCTCTTTTGAGATGTTGGGCTTTGTTTTAGGTTTACTGTTGTAAGATATAAATTTGGAACGTGTCTGTTTCTCAGGTGTTCGGTCTCATTCATTTATTCATTCGACAAATATTTCTTGAGCTCCAATTGCATGCCAGGCCCTGGCCCTGTCCTTGTTCCTTTCAATACTTGGTTCGGTTACACAGTTTTCAGAAGACGAAGAAAGCACAACATGTTGTAGCCATGCCAGTTGAGCAGGGTTGAGATGTCGGAATTTTGAAATCTTTTTCCATGGATTTGCTGATGACAGCCACCCCCACCAGGGTCTCAGAGTCTCCTCAAAGATGACACACTCAAATAATCCCTACCCACTTTTCCAAGCTAGGGAGCCAGCCTCTCATGACAACGTAAGTCTCCTTCCCGGAGACATGGACATGTGCGTGTGTTAAATGGGGGTGCTCTTCACCTAGAGTCCGGCAGCCTGGGTCCCGCCTGCTTCCTGTTTCTTCCCCAGAGGGAAAGGGCCCTGATGTGTCACCTCACCTGTGGCTGGAGTTCCATGAGTGAGAAACAACCTCAAATACCGTGGAGGTCCGTCCAAGTGGGCGTGAGCGTTTCCTGGGGTTGAAAACACAGCCAGTAATTGTAGGGGTCATTTTGGAAGAGCTGGCCGTGTGCCAGGCACCATGGTAAGAACTTCGCGTGTTATCCCAGGTGACACATCCCACCCCTACCTCCCCACCTCTACGGGCGTCTGCACAGCTTTTATGGTGCCCCCATCGCCATGGAAAAACCACTGATCGGAATGGTTTCTAAGGTTTCCTACAGCACTAACAGTAGACCTGCTCATCCTCTAGGTCCACAAATGGCTTCTTGAACAATTGCAAGCAAAGTCAAGGTTGAGAGAGCCTCTTGAGACTCTTGAACACTGATGGCTTCCTTGAGTAGAAGCGCGGGTGTAAATGTGCTTCTGTTACCTATAGACGCAGACGGAGACGCTCTTAGATACTACTTACTGCCTCAAGTTCGGGCGGAGTTTGCAGTTAGGCCTGTCGCATACCGGGGTTAATCATCTAGCTAACATCACAGCTGCGCGTGAGGCGGTGTTATACCGGCCATACAGACGGGAAGCGGAGCTTGGAGGTGAAAGTGATTTGTGCCAGGGCACACGGAAATTAGTAGTGGAGCATGCTTTAGACTCCGGTGTCTTGACGCCCATTCCTGCCCTCTTTCACCATGGCAGGTCTGCCAGCTGTCCTGCCTGCCCTTCTGCATGCATGGGCTGAATTGGGTGTGTAGCGTCTCATCCTCTCCCCGGCAGAGTGGGGCCCCAGATGTGAGAGGGGGCATGGGCGCTTGGTGGAAGGGAGGGGTGGGCAGAAGCTTCCACAGGACAGAACCTAGGACCCACTTGGGAAGAAAGGAAGCCCAGTTAGTGGAACATTTGCTGTATGCAGGGCACTTCCCGTACTGGAGAAGTATTGTTATTTCCATTTTTCAATGAAAAATAGGCGTCTTTGGAAATGTCAGTTTGCCCAAGGTCAGAGAGCTCACAGGTGAGAGCCTGGCTCTGGACATGGCTCCCACGTTGTTGCTGCCCTGCTCTGCCAGGCAGCCTCTGAGAAAGCCAGGCCCCCTTTCCTCCTCCCTTGGCCGTTCGTAGTCTGCTTCTAGCTCACCTTTCTAGCCTTATCTCCCTCTTCCTCCTGCTAAAAACATGCGCTCATGTCAGCCTGGTCTCTTAGCATTCCTTCCTGGAGCACCTTGCCCTGCCCATGTGTGCACCTCTCTCCAGCCTGTTCTCTCCAAGTGCTCCCATGTCTTAGCCTCTTTCCAGACTCCATCTATTACAATCCTATCTCCTATTGGTTTTTAAAGCCCAATTCAAACATTACCTAAGCCTGGAGGCCTTCTCAGTTTGTCTAGCGCAGTAGAGAGAAGTCAGGTTTGAAGTCAGAAAACCTTGGTTTGAATCTCAGGTTAACAGTCAATAACACCTTGCACAAAACTCTTGGGGGTTTTTCTTTGTCTTCCGTAATAGAACAATAATGTGGGCCCTGACCTCCCCAGCAGGTTCTCCTCCAGCATGTAGGAAACCCCATGACAAAACACTTTTTCAAGGTAGGAAATGCTGTATTCTTATTTTTATTATCCCCTTGTCCATTCTCTTTCTGAAATAGAATTTAAATGTTCTTCTGAATGTCTTAGCACTAAATAATAACATCAGTCTTTTATGGCACTTCTCATGTACTGCCTAATACCTACTAATTTTGTACACGGCTTTATTGCACTGCAAGTTACCCTGCAGACATGCCCATCATCCCCAAACCTGAACAATTACTGCATTGAACTGTGGTTGTTTATTTGCACCATCTCTCCTCCTGTAAATTGTGAGATCACAGAGCGAGTGTGACCTGGATTCTTTTTCATATCCTTTGAAGCACCCAGCACAGTGTTGTGTTCATAATAGGTACCCAGATGATAGGTACTCAAATATTTAAGTGCGTGAGTAGGTTGGACACTGTCGTATAGACAATGAAGAGTTGCTTTATTTTTTTTTTAAGGATTTTATTTATTTATTTAGAGAGAGAGAAGGAACACTAGTGGGGGGAGGGGCAGATGGAGAGGGAGAAGCAGACTCCCCTCTGAGCATGGAGCCTGACGTGGGGCTTGATCCCAGGACCCTGAGATTGTGACCTGAGCTGAAGGCAGAGGCTTAACCCACTGAGCCACCCTGAAGAGCTGCTTTAAAATACACCACTCTGGAGTACCTGGGTGGCTCAGTGGGTTAAGCCTCTGCCTTTGACTCGGGTCACGATCTCAGGGTCTTGGGATGGAGCCTTGCATTGGACACTCTGCTCAATGGGGGGCCTGCTTTCCCCTTCCCCTCTGCCTGTCTCTCTGCCTACGTGTGATCTCTGTCTCTCTGTCAAATAAATAAAATCTTTAAAAAAAATAAAATAAAATATACCACTGTTGAGATTTGGGGGACATTTAGTGAGCCAGACTAAAATATGCCACATTTAACTGGAAGAATCTTTTATAATATATTAAACTAGTGCAGAAATTTGGGATTTCTGATGTTGATTTGTGAGATACAACTTGAAACCTTTTTTCCCCCTTTAAACCTAGAAATACCAAAAAGGAGAGGACCTTGCATATGAAAGCCAGAGACATGTTGAAAATCAAAACAAAAATAGTCTGAGCTCTGCTGGCTCCCTATGTGCTGTGACATTGGTGCACCCTCTTCAGGGTGCTTAAGAGAGGACTGACCTGTTTATCAACTGATTTTTGGCATCGTCTGGGTCTCAGTTTCCAAAGGAAGCAAGTTTTCCTACCTAAATTTCAGAAAAACCAAAAGCCAAGCCTTCAGCAACAGACCTTGGTGCATGTGACACGGTGAGGGAGCACACGCGCAGTGCCCCCTCCCCAACGCCCTTCCGTGTCCCCAGGAAAAGTTGCTTCTTTCTGTTTCTCCAGATGTGGTGTGGCTCAGGAGCCACCCTCGGGGTAACATGTATGACAGGTTGTGATCATTTGCTGTTCCTCCTCTGATTGTGACCAAATCATTAAAAATAAAATAAAATAAAAAAATTAAAAACAAAACAAAACCCTCCAAGAAGGACAGGCTCTAAGGAGATGTATTAACAATTTAGCCTCTCTGGTTCCCATGGGAATATGGATTTTTACTTTTGGAAGAAAATAACATGGCCATCTATAAGATAAAATAAAGATTTTGGAACAGTGTGTTTTGCATCTCCAAGTTAAAAATAGATCTAGGACATTTACAAAGCAACTCTGTTATTCTCATAAGTCACAGATTCCTGGAGCGGATGCTACCTGGAATCGATGTGCCCGACCGAGTGTGTGCACGCAGTAGTAGGGGTGGTAGATCCTGCAAGGGGCCGGTGGCCGACCCTGCGGGGATTTGTCCAGGTGCTGGGCCACTTGGGTTGCTCCTTGCCTGAACTTCTTCATTGTCTGTGGCTTTCAGGTTAGGATTAAGACTCCTCAGCCTGACAGATAAGACTCTGAGTGAACTGCCACCTGTTTCTTTGGAGCTCATTGCTGACATTGTCCTTCGCAGGCGTCACCCATACCAGACCTCTTTCATTCCTGCAGCAGGAATCCTTCCTTGCCTTTGAGGCCAGGCACTTTCTCACCCTGGTGGCTGCACGGAAGCCAAGCGTAGAAATTCCTTTGCTTGGAATTTCACACTTGCATCATCCTCCCTCTGCTTTGCTTGGCTTTCTCTTTTCCCTAAAGACTCCAAGTTGATGAAACTTCCTCCAGGAAGTCTTCTCTGATTCCCCTCACCTCTCCCTCTGCAGCCTCCAGGGCATGGTGCCCTCACAGCCAAGGCATTGCTGGTTTACTTCTTTCTCCCTGCCGGGCTGTAAACTCCCTGAGAATCATCTCTGTGTCCCCACTGCCCAGCACCATGCTGGTCCCATGATGATCCCCAGTACATGATCAGGCAATGAGTATGATGTCCACTTTTAAATTCAAAATTAAGTGGTGATTCAGCTACTTTGAAACTTTATTATTCAACTCTTACCTCTAAGTTCCATCCTGGCTTCAGGGGGTGAAAATTTACACTCCCTTCTTAGTAGCTACCTGGACGTCACATATCAGGAGTAAAATTTGTCAACACTGATCACAGAAGCTTTAGTTTTCATTTCCTATTTTTTTTCTTTTTGATTAGTTAATGGCAGGGCCCCCTCTTAAAGTTGAACCCCGAGAGAGGACGCATCCCTGTGCCTGTGTGCGTGTACCAGCCCTGGCCCCTGGGGCCCTGCAGGTACACCATGCTGTGCGGGCCTCCCCGGATGCCGCAGTCCAGTGGGCCTGGCATCTGGCCTGCTGGGCTCTGCCCACCTCTGCCGCCCTCTCTGTCTAAGGCTTCATTTCTCCCGTCTCAGCTTGAATTCCTGCAGGCCAAGACTCTGTTGACTGTGTTCCTAGTACACGATACTTGACACAGAGTCGAGTCTCGATAATTCTTTTTGAATAAACACGTAAGTACCATGTTTAAAACATGTTAAAAATGCAATTTGCTGCCAATTATCCGCTGATCAAGTGGGACAGTCTGTTGTGGTGAGACGGTTTTCTTGTGCAGGACTGTCCTGCGTGTTACAAGAGGACTGAATGTTGGCAGCATCAGTGTACATAAATGTCAGGAGCACACCCCCCCACCCCCAGTCATTGTGACCATCGGAAATGCCCCCTACACATGTTGGCTGCCATGTGGTCCTCTGCAGGACAAGGCTGTGGGGTCATTTGGCTTTGAGCAGAGAAATGCTATTACACTGCTCTAGACTATACACCCTTCGTCACCAGCTGTCTCCCAGATGCCCATGTGAAGGGGGCAGAGATGAGCAGCCAAGGTGGACCCACTCAGCCACATCACCATACGCAGAGCAAGATCAAAGGGCACATTCCATTCACGGTCAGATTACTGAGCCTCTTTTCTATACAAGGTACACCTTGTTACATGCATATTTGATCATATATTTTAAAATCATTAAGAAGTTTAGACAGATTGCCTTTGAGTGTTTCAGACAATCAGTATTCTTGTAAATAAGAATCCATAAAATTGTTTTCTTAGTATTGCTTTTTTTCCCAAACATGTCCAAATATACTGTATCATTTGAATTGCACAGGTTTTACAATGTTTTTTTTACTTAGAAATCAAATTTTATATCTGAAAGGTTAATGGAGAAAACTAATTATGCTATCTGGTAACCAAATGTGTGATGAGACATTTGTCTCTGTAATTAACAGCAAGGAACCTTTATAGTTTCATAAAATCGAATGCTACATAGAGGATTCTGTGAGCATTTGTTTGGATGAGGTGTCCAAAGCAGAGATGTTTATGGATGATATAAAGTTGAACTGAAATGTAGTGCAGGTGTCTCTGCCTCTCACGGCATTTCTCATTGTTGAAATGGAAGCTAGAAGATTAATAACTTTACTTTGTCATGATAAAATAAGTAATGTGTTCTTGGAACAGTGGTACGGTACATAAGTTACTCAGTAATTCCAAGAATTTATTCTGTTCCAGGAATAATATCCTTAACAATTTATTTTTACAGAAAAAGTTGATGCAACGTAATAGCCTTATGAAGTTGCTTGTATGGCTAATGGAATTATATCTCAAATGTGACTTTACACCTCCATATAAAATGTAAAGAACCCCACAAAAATGCGAGGTTAAGGTACAAGCTAAAAGTAAAAAGTCAGGAGATGCAAAAGTTAAGGTTCTTCTGTTAACATTAACTCATGCTCATTGCACATATATAATTTTTTCAATTACTAGCAAGACTTTAATGGGTACCGTAATAAGCATTGTGTGAAATACAGTTGAAAAGGAGTTGCTGCCGGAATGTTAGCCTTAGCTTTCTCTGTACGTTCGCTGTTCTGCTGTCTAGCTCTGCTCTGGAAGACAGAGCCTGCTGCCTTGAGCACCACGGACACACGTGGCTCAGATCTGACTCGCCTTCCTCTGGTCCGCTTTGGTCAATCTGGGCAAGCAACTTAGTCTTATCCTTTGTTAAATGGGGCAAGTGAGCCCCTGTCTGTCACCTCTGATGAACTAGGAATGCCATGAGGATGAGCTGTGTTCTTTGGGAAAGCTTTCATAAGAAGACATGATTGACTTTAGACACCTCTGCTTCCAACCCTACACACCCCGTGGACATGAGAATCTAAGAAAGCACAGATGGTCTACATCTTGACCCGTCAGTAGTGTTTCCTTTGTCAGCTCTCCTCAACTGCAGCTTCTCTGCATATCTGATGCTAGAATTTGCTTATTCTTGTGTTCATTTTGTGGGTATTTGTTGAGTAGCCATTAGTGCCAAGCTAAAAGATGTTGAAGCTCACTAGGTTGCGACAGGGAGTTGAAGGATTCTATGGGAACATGGAATGGGGGAGGAGGGAACTCACCAGGCTTGGGGGATTAGGGGATACAGCCTTGAGAAGATGACATTCCAGCAGAGACCTGAGGGGTAAGTATGGGGCGGGGCTAGAGCTGAGGCTGTAGGAAGGCCCCGAAGTGAGAGTGCTTTCGGACCACCGTGAGACCTTCCTTCTAGAGGAAAGCGGGGGTGCCTGCATGGCTCAATGGGTTAACCCTCTACCTTTGGCTTAGGTCATGATCTTGGGGTCCTGGGATCAAGCCTAATGTCATAAAGAATATAAGATAGTTTGTTTTTTAAATATATAATAGAAAACGGTAATTCATAAATAAAAATACAGGATCAACAAAAACAAATACAACAAAGTGTCAAATGTGTTGGCCTGGAGGCCCCTGGGTGGCTAAGTGCATTAAGCCTCTGCCTTAGGCTCAGGTCATGATCTCAGGGTCCTGGGATCGAGCCCCGTGGGGAGCCTGCTTCCCCTTCTCTTTCTGCCTGCCTCTCTGCCTACTTGAGATCTCTGTCTGTCAAATAAATGGATAAAATCTTTAAAAAAAAATAAAAAAATAAAGGAAAGCAGAGGGGCCTCCAGCTGTCCATTATGACTACTAATTGGATTGGTATTTAATTGTTCTGAAGTGAGGCCTGGGCACTGGTATTTTACAGAGTTGTCTAGGTGATCCTAACATGCAGCCAGACCTTCAAACCAACCCCCACCCCCAAACCCCCGCCAACCCGGTGTAGAATAAAGGGGATGGGGATGGGGGAGGGAACGGGGCAAGAGCTGAGATGGGAGAGAGAGACCAAGAAGGTCAGATGTGGAGCTGGGCTCCATCCTGAGGTGGTTGGCATTCCACTGTGGTGTGTCATTTAATGAGGCTTGCGTGTCTGAGAGATCACACTGGCCTCAGGGATGGAAGAGGGATTGGAGAGAGGGGCATGACACTGAAGGCTTTTTTGCAGTAGCCCCATCAAGAGATAATGGGGACAGGGGGATGGAGAGAAGCGGAAGGATTCAAAAGTAATTTGGAAGTCACCATAGGCAGGACTCTATGATTAACTGGCTGTGGGAGGGCCGGGAGAGCGAGAAGTCCCAGGTTTCTGGCTTGAATGGTGGGGTGGGTGCTGTTCAGTAGGGCTCACATAGAGTCAGCATTAAATACGGTTTTGGACATGGCGTTAAGGCTGCTTTTGAAGTGCACAAGTGGGACTGTCCAGTGGGCAATTGGATGTGTGGGCCTGGAGCCCCGAAGCGGGATCAGGGCTGGAGTCCTCACATGCAGATGGTCCGTGGAGCCAGAGAGAGGATCTGCGGATCCAGAAAGGGTGTGGCGAGTGAGAAGGCTGTCCAGGCAGCATCCTGAAAACCTTCGACATTTAGGGCAGTGCTTTTCACACCAGTGTTGTGACCCATAAGTAGGTCATGAAATCGAATTAGCAGATTGTCACCCATAGGAGCTAACAACAATAACAGTAATAATAATAACAAAGAGAGAGTAGAATAGAAAATGTCAGAGTGCATTGCACGCAGGAAGAATAAATTCATGAATCCTTTATAGTTACATACGTAGTGTGTGTGAATGTGTGTGTGCACGCGTGCACATGCATGCATATGAAAGTGTGTGAAATCATGAAAAATGTTATTTCTTGCTGTGAGCTCTGGTCAAAAAAGGTTGGAACCCACCAACCTAAGCCATGGCTGCCTTACCCTTGGAGCTCTGTCATTAGTGTCACTCAGGAAAGGCTACCACTCTCCCGGTGCTTTGGACCCAGACTCAGCGGAGTTCCCTGAAATCCTCGGGAAAAAAAAGGTGCTGTGAGTATGATCCGTTTCTTGTCACCAGGAACACTATTTACACTGAAGATGAGACAGGACAATAGTGTGTATATATAATTAGGAATATTTTAAAATTTTAAATGGCCAAAGAAACACAGTGTGGCCTCTACTTAAACATGTTCACACTTAACTGGTCTATGATGGGCATGTGTAAACTGAGGGCTCGGGGAGAGGAGATTTGCACTCTGAGCATTCTTTTAGAAGTTTTCTGTACAGGAGAGCAGAGGATCAACACTTCAAATTCTATCGAAAAGGACTCTTTTCAGACTAAGTTATGAACATTTTACCTCTTATTGAATAAAGGCGAGATTTAGGCTAGGCCACTACAGGAATACGGAAGCAGCTCCTACACTAGTCTTGTTATATTTAAGCTCTGTCTATTGCCAGCATTCAAAGACTTTTGCTGTGTTTCACAGGATCGCGAACATAAATAAATTCTGATTGCGCATCCTCTAAGTTTTAATATTTGGCTTTTGTAGAACTCACAGGATTCACGTGAACTGTGCTGCCAATTTAAAAAGAAATATCTGAGCCTTATTCTCCTTAGTTAGAAACAGTACAGCTAAGCTGAAATTCATAGATGGTTTGGGGCAATGATTGAATTGTTTCCACCATATGTGTTAACATAACGGGTGGTCAAGGTGCTAACTGGTTCACACAGCACCCAGTGTGTGTCCTTACTGCTTCCTGGATACCACGTGGCTGGATTATTTCGTGAATGGCCTCATTCCTGCCAGTCAGCCTGTTCCTTGAGCATTTTAGTAGAGTAGTTCATGGACCTTGGAGCCCGACCTACCCAGTTTAAAACTCCAGTCTCAAAGTCTCTGTTATTTCCTGGGTAAAATGTATTCATCAACATTTGAAACTCTTAGCTTCAGTACAGGATTAAAAGTAGGCAGAGTTTGCCCGAGGGCCTGGTATGTAGTGAGTACTCCATAAATGGTGACTGTAACACTTTTCCCCCTACATACTGCCCAATTACTTAAAAAAAAAAAACCACATGGGTTGGGGTGCTTGGCCGGCTCAGTTGGAAGAGCATGTGACTCTTGATCTCAGGGTCATGAATTCGAGCCCCACGTTAGCTATAAAGATTACTTACACACATACACACACACATACATAAACAAACTTAAAAAAAAATACAGAATACGTGGCTTGTATGAGCTTCAGGGGAAAGTTATCTTGGGCTTGTATACCAAGAGTTGCAAAAGAGACCGCACCCCAGCATCCTCTTCCCTTGACTTGCTTTTGCTGCTACCTCTAGCCCCCTTTTACTCACTCCTGTCCAACTTCGTCTTTCTTGGGTGACATTGTAAGATGCTTTCATGTCCAAAGCTACCACTATACCTAGCTTCAGAATACCACAGGGAAAGGATCGTACATAATTCTTCTAGGTCATTTTTTTTCTTACAAAAAAATAATATGTATTCATTTCAAAACCATTTTTAAACTTAAAATTGAGAAAGGTGAAAAAAAGAAAGTAAAAAGGAGAACATCCTGTCCCCATCAGACTCTCCAGTAACAAGCACTGTTAACAGAGTTGTTTTTATGTGTGTTATAATGAAAGGAAAATGGGACTATGCTATATAACATTTTGTAACTTTTTTGCTTAACTGAGGCTCCATGTATTCTACAAGAACTGAGTGGCTAGTTTGAGGCAGACAGTCAGCCCTGGTTATAAGGTAGTGAATGAAGTCACTGTGATATCAACCATCACAAGTTTACAGTTTGTCTTGCACATACCTCCAAATGACTATAAAAAGGGCTGTTTTGTTCTTTACAGGATATGTAAACATATATCATAATTTCATTATACCAACATGCCATTATTCACTTATCTGATGCTCCACTGACAAATATTTGGATGGTTCGCAGGGTTTCATGAGTACAATAATGCCGTCGTGAATATCCTTGTATATATGTCATGGGTACTTGGTGGGATGTTTCTATAGGATCAGTTCTTGGTAGTGGAATTGCTGAATTTCCCTCCAGAAAGGAGGGATATGAGGATATGAGGAGGGAGGGAAAGGAAGGAAAGGATATGAGAGCGACTGTAACCCTACACTTTCACCAAAAATGGGTTTTATGAAGCTACAGTCTTTGCCAAATTAATAGATAAAGAATGTCACATTATTTAATTTTCTTTACATTAATAATTACGGAGATTAAGGGACTTAAACTATTTCTTATTTTTTAAGATTTTATTTATTTGTCAGAGAGAGAGAGAGAGCACACAAGCAGGGGGAGCGGCAGGCAGAGGGAAAAGCAGACTCCCCACTGAGCAAGGAGCCTGATGCAGGATTCAATCGCAGGACCCTGGGATCATGATGTGAGCTGAAGGCAGACGTTTAACCTCTGAGCCACCCAGGTGCCCCTGGCTTAATTATTTTCGAACATTGTTTAAAGTGATGGCTTCTGATGACAATGGCTGGAATTACACATCCAAAGAGCATTCAGTTGGGCAGCTGTGTTGTATTTATTATAAAATAAAAGTTCATTTTCAATGATACAAGAGCATTTGAGGGAGCAATTCCGCTCTTGGAATTGGCTGGGGAGTTCCAGCTACTTTTTAATGTATCACTGTGAGTCTCATGGAAAAACCTTGTTGACTTCCTGTCATTGCAGGATAAAGAAAAAGCTTCAGTGTCTTTCTGTTGTTCACTTTACCCACTCAGTGCCTCAACTCCAGCTGAGTTAGCTTGTTTACCATTACCCATTCTGTTCTTCTCTGTGTTCAGTCTTTGCTTGATACCGTTTCCTCCCTTCTCTTCCCAGAAGTGCCCGTGGAAGTGACACCGGCCGTTGCGCTCCCAGTTTAAAACGGCCTCTCAATTCCTTGTAATTCATGCAATGTCCAAGGCATTTCTCACGTAATCTCTTCGTTTTGTCTGTTCAGTCATGGATGCTAGAGATGTTCTCTTAGAAAGTCGCTGGGGGCATTCAAAAGCCTGACTTAAAAAGCCGAGCCCTTTGCCTTCTGTGACAGCCCAGCCTCTCCTCCTGCTGACCAGTCCATTTTAAACTGCAGACTTGTAACTGGCAAGTTAACAGGAATCTACACTTGATGGGTAGAGAGCAGAGTATAATCCTGGCATTTATTTTTTAAGGTAAAATATGAAGACTCAAAGAAAATTATTCCCTAGTCCTTTTTTAGGACTTTGCCCCCAAACTTCTTCTATGTGTTTATTCTCCTTTGTAGGTGTTCTTTGAGGGACACATTTGAGAAGCAGTACGACAGCCCATTTTCTGTAGCTGTCCAGTTGATTTTATTTATTTATTGAAGTGTAGTTGACGTACAGAGTACGGTAGCTTCAGGTGTACGGCATGGCCGACAGATAATTCCGTACATTACACGGTGCTCCCTGTGGTCACCAGACAACATGATTACAATATTGTTGACTAGATTCCTGATGTTATACTTTTCATCCCCTTGTCTTACTGTACAACTGGACTTTTCTACCTCTTAATCCCCTTTATCTATTTTGCTCATCCTCCTGCTCCTCTCCTCTCTGGCGACCCCCAGTTCTCTGTGTCTTAAGAGTATGTTTCAGTTTTGTTTGGATGTTTTTGCTTTTTAGATTCCACAGATAAGTGAAATCCTATGGTATCTATCTGTCTCTGATTTATTTCACTTCACATGACACCCTCTGGGTCCATCCATGTTGTTGCCAATGGCAAGATCTCGTTCTTTATTTACAGCTCAGTACTAATGCTGATGGCCCATTTTGAATCGCTAGGCCTTGCTTCATTTCCTGGTCTGTCTTTGCTCTTTGGGCCCTAAACAGTTGTCTCGAGCTCTTTTTGCTTTGAAGGCCTATTTTCCAGCTCAGATCCATGGCATCCTCTCCTGCTACCTGTCCTGGCTTCACATGCTCAGCCTTCAATAAAAAGAGCTCCAGCCTCCCACCCTGGCTTCAGGTGGCTTATCCTGGGTGAGCCTGCCATTCATTAGAAGAGGGGTATCGTGTTTTTAAAATTGTCTGTACATTCAGGTGTCTGCCCTGCCAGACTGCGCACCCTCACGGGGAGCCACTGGAGCTTATATCTCTTTTCTTTTCCTTTTTTTTAGTCCCACAGTATCTCATATTTAGTAGTAGTACAGTAAATATTTATTGAATGGATGAATGAACCTGATATTCCCTAAATAGATTTGAAAGGAACTTAGTTGCCCTTTTTTTTTTTTAAGATTTTATTTATTTGACAGAGATCACTAGTAGGCAGAGAGGCAGGCAGAGAGAGAAAGAGAGAGAGAGGAGGAAGCAGGCTGCCCGCTGAGCAGAGAGCCTGATGTGGGGCTCCATCCCAGGACCCTGGGATCATGACCTGAGCTGAAGGCAGAGGTTTTAACCTGCTGAGCCACCCAGGCGCCCCCTTAGTTGCCCTTTAAATGAAAATGCCATATATATACTGAGCTGCTTAATTATTTGCACTTCTGCCTTTCAGTTTAACTGGGTCCCCACATACGTGCCAACGCACACACGGCTGAAATACTCCCTACCATAGTGTTTGATTCAACCAAGGAAATGATTCTGGAGATACTCTTTGCCTCCTTCCGTCTCAGTGGCATTTAGACTCCCTGGTGTGGTACCCACAGAGTTCCTGAATGTGCCCCAGGGACTCTTGCAGGAATGTGCGTTCTGGCATGTTCTCTTCAGCAGACTTTACTCTGCTTTATGTATTGGGGTCCCACTTAAGATTGCATTAGAGGAAAGGGCTCACTTGGAAATGATTGCTCTGTTAACTCATGCTTTTCAGACCATTTTTGCTGAGGTAGAATCCCAGTCTTGCCTGTGCTTTGTCAACACGGCTCTCAGCCCTCAGGGTGGCCAGGTTGAACCTTGATAGCCTGTGTGTGTGAGGATGGACTTGGAGCAAGGGTGTCGACCTCAGGCCTCCCCACAGCACAGCGTCTGCTTCCCATTCCTCTGCTCTGAGGCTGTTTGTTGGGATTTGTGCTCAAGAAAGCTGTAACGTTGGCTGGAAGCACCCTGTCCCCTTCTCTTTCTCACTGCTGTCATTTGAGCGGCTGTGGGTGAGTCTCTTCTACAGCGGGGCTCCGTGCTGCTTCTACTAGTGCTTGAGAAGTCATAGTTGGACTCTTCAGTATAAATCCTGTCCTCTTAGTGCTTCTCACTGATGTACTCAACTTCTTTATCTTTTAACACTTCATTACCTGAAAAACACAAGGAGTTTTAAAAGCATTCTTTCTTTCTTTTTTCTTTTTCTTTAAGTATATTCAGTATTGTGCAACCACCGCCTCTACCCGTTTCCTGAACTTCATCATCATCCCGAACACAAAAGCATTCTTGTGCACATGTTCTCTGCTATGTCTCTGCTGCGCGGTTGGTGTTTATGGGCTGGAAGGATCAGCTCTTGAAGACCAGATGTGCCCAGCCTCCTGCCTAGAAGCTCCAGTGCGATCCATTTATCCTTTGGTGATAAAGAACAACGTTCTACCCATAACAGCCCATAGTACAGTCGAAGACGAGTCACTGGAAAAACATTTATTTCTCAGTGAAACACCCAACTCCTGTAACCTGTCCTTGTCCCTATAACCTTTCCTGTTGACTTTTCATGACATCCTAAAGACTCTCAATGACCTCTTTAAAATAGGACAAAACTGGACATGACAGTATAATGAAGGTCGACCAGTGCCAAATATGGTGGAATGGTCCCTCGGTTCCTTAGGATTCTGTCAGTCCTGTTGAGGCATGTTACCAAGGGTGGCGCTCCCGTGGTGGACTTCTTATTGGGGGCAGGAGGAGGGAGGACTTGCAGATGACTCACTTCTGACCAAGGTGACTGTTGCTTGCCCAGGGGTCAGAAGCCCAGGAGGAATGGGGTGACCCACTTTGCCAGCTTGGAAACAGATGAGCTCGTGGCTCTTCTCCTATGGACATGGGGGTTTCGTGCTCTCTGCACGCTAGATTGATAGGAAATCTGGCATCTCTGTATAAGGTGCCCTTCCACCCCCCGAGTTGTTAGTGAACCCCAGGGGCTTACTCGGCGCAGAGGGCTGGCTACTACTGGTAGTGGCAGTAGCAACTATTAACAGGATGGCTCTGGAGTCCGCTTCATGTCCCAGCCATGAACGTGGCTGCGTTCCCAGTTGCCTGCTTATTATCGGAATTTTCTTTGTCAGAACTATCATTATAACCTCACTCCACAGCAACCTTTTTTTCTAATTCCCTGACTGGTGTTAGTACCTATCAGTTACCCAAGCTAGAAATCATGGTGTCCTCTTTCACGGGTTCTTGTCCTTCACCACCCCCACTGTCCCCACGTCCAGCCCATCACCAGATCTGTCTGATAAAGCTTCTTCAGGGTCTCTCTCCAGCCGCAGCCCCTCCAGTCCTGGCACAGACTCTCGGGTCCTTCACCCAGCCATCAGCAAGGACACTGTATCTAACTGGTTTTCTTTCACCACACCGCGTTCACCATAGTTTTACCAGAATTATTTTTCTACAGGATAGACCTATTATTTACTGTCCTTCTATTGAAAGAGATATGAATCTAAAATTACCCGGAGTAATAACCTAGTATCTCCTGTGTAAAATTATTCTTCCTTCGCCTGGCATGTATGGCCCTTAATGGGATGACCTCGCGCTACAGTTCAACTTCATCACCTGTCCTTCCCCTTAGAGAGCTTGAACTCCTGCACACAGAACCGCCGTTGAGGAAGAAGGGGGAGAGGGGACAGCTCTGGGGCATCTACTCAGACAAGAGTGAGCTTTCTCCTGGGGCCGGAAGTATGATGTTTTGGGGAGCCACCATCTCCAGCCCCAAAGGGAGGGGCTTCAGGGAAAGCAGGACCATCAGGGAAGGTCTTCAGCTCTAGCAGGAAGCAAATCATTGGCAAATAGTAGGGGAGTTCGCTGATTTAAGTCCTGGGGCACACAGTCCACAATGTTAGAGGTCAACGGGCCAGGAAAAATCAGGACCATTTTTCAGAACAACCGATCAATATAAAGCATTCTGGGTTAAAAATGTCGAGAGATTTGGAGAGGGGCTATCTTTTAATTTGTGCCAGATGATCTTTACATCTCTGAGGCCCAGAAAGTGCCTGATAAGTGTTTGTTGAACAAATTATTTCTGTGACTTTTTTCACTTTACTCTATTAGTATATACTGTGTTTGCTTATAATGTTAATATTACATTTAATTCTACTGGATTCATTCTGGCTTCAAAAAGCCATTTCTTTCATTCACTTAGGAAAATTTTATGAACTACATACCATGCATCCACATGAGAACATTTGTAGGGCAAAGATAGGATGACTGTTCTCCGTGAATCTTCATAGTAAGACATTTAGAGGTAGACGCCTGGGTGGCTCAGTGGGTTAAGCCTCTGCCTTCGGCTCAGGTCATGATCCCAGGGTCCTGGGATCAAGCCCTGCATCGGGCTCTCTGCTCACCGGGGAGCCTGCTTCGCCCTCCCTCTCTCTGCCTGCCTCTCTGCCTACTTGTGATCTCTGTCTGTCAAATAAATAAAAATCTTTAAAAAAAATAAACTTCGTTTAAAAAAAAAGATGTTTACATATAATCTCTTACTATATGTTTGTGTGTTACCATCTTTTTCTTTTATCATCCCAGACCATGATGATTTGTGTAGCAAATCCTTCTCTCCTGGCCAATTTAAGAGACATCGTGTATGATGACTGACTCCTGTGTTGCAAGACTTTGTATGTATTATTATGCAGAATCATCATATGTAGGATTATTATTATTATATACCTGTATGTTGTTTATGCAAAGAAAAGTGATCTAGTAGAGTCTGGAAATTTAGCCAAAGATAGAATTCATTCTGCAATTTTTTTAAGACCTTGTCCAAACTCTCAAAAGGATTTTAATTGAGGTTGTTTTACCTTTTAGTAAAATTTCTTTTTGTCTTTCCTAAAAAGATTCAGTCCCTTGGAGCTGAGTGTAAGTAAAGACATAGATTTGGAAAGAAATGAAGAAAGTGCGCAAGTTTCCTTATAGAATCATGCTTGTGGAGCTTCCTTTTCCTGGCATTAAACATGGCGAAGATGCTGACTGATCCAACTGGAAAGACAAGTAAAGTCAACTAATGCTTCCCATCTCAATCTCTTACATACTTTTCACCATTTCTTTTTAAGTCAAAGAACCTGCGCCCCCTCAGCCTGCTTGCTGCGTTCGGCACCCACTCCATCCCAGTTTATGTGAGTTTACTCGGATGCTTTTGACCTCCCGCTCTCGTTTCCGACCCTCGCTCCATCTGCCCCCAAGGTGTGGGGCAGGGTCTCCCCTCTCTCTGCCAAAGACCGCCATCGCCCGTAGGTGTAGCAGGACTCCTGCTGGGATTTTCAGGGCTACTCCCGGCTTCTCTGGCCAAAGGAAGGACTGTTCAGTTACCCCGACGACTTGTGCACACATCCATCTGGTTGTCCTCTAGGGACGCCCAGCCTGTCTGAGCTTTCTGAGCTCAACCCTCCTCTGCCTTCCCCGCTGTCTTTCCCCTCATTGACTGCAGCAGGTCTCTGTCTTCTGTCCTTTGAGATCCTCTGCAGGCAGATAGACTGTGGGCTGTCCTCCTTCCCAGCACTGCGTCTTCCACCTTGGGCCCCAACGGGTCCTGATTTGTTGTTGTTTGGTGGGGTTTTGTTGTGACTTCAGAAGAAATGTTTCTAAACATTGCTGAGATGGTCCCTAACCAGAGGCTCCCTTTATACTCCCATCTCCTCTTGCAGACTCGACTTGTAGGGCCGGGATCTGACCCTCCCCACAAACACAGAAAGCATGTGAAACTCAAGTGGCCTGTCCATTCATTCTGGTAATTTTCAGAACTAAGAAACTCTGATTGTGACAAAGCACATTGGCTTTTAGCAGGTCCCGAATCCCGTAGCTTTCTTTCTCTCCCCCTGAGGACAGCCCTCTATCGTCGAGCTCGATCTCCAAAGCAGAGGTGGAAGCTCTGAAGAGAGCGCATCCCTTTAGCTCGATGTGTCAGGGTTCGTGCAGAGAAGCAGGTTGGCACCGACCGGAGAAGCAGGCAGAAGGCGGCCGAGTGGGCACGGCTCCTGCCAGGGTGCCAGGAGGGGGTGCTGGCGGCCACCAGCCGTGCCCGCGGAGATCAGCCGGGGCCCGGCCTCCCGCATTGAGAAGATGGAGGAGAAAAACCCCACAGGAAAGCAGCTCCTTGCCCAGACTGTGCTGGTCACCAGCCAGGAAAGTATGTGTTTGGGTGCTAAAACTAACACCACATTTGCGCGCAGCTTTCCTTCGGAATCCTCCCCGAGCTCTTCCAGACACACCCTGTGCCGTAGACATCCTGAGGAGGTCATAAATTTTGCTGGCTCTGCATTATTTAAATCGTGCTTAGTCATTCATTCTCCTAAGATCTGGCATATCACGTACCGTTTCTGTGTTGTCCTTTTCGCAGGTGTTTGAGGTAAAAATAGTTTCATCACAAATGAAAATATTTCTCCTCTCAAACGGACACCAACACATAACAATATTGTAAAGTTGGAAATCTGTGCCATTTGTGTTCACCCATGTTAGATAGTAAAGGCAGAATTAATACTTTTATTGCCTTTTTAAAAATTGGAGATGCTTATCTCAAAGCAGTATATAAAAGTTTCCTTATATTCAATAATATATCCATATATTAATTAGCTAAATAGCTAGCTAGGCAACACAAAATACCTAGATTCATTATACAGTTACCAATTATACAGAGAAATCTGGCTTATATGATCTAAGTGCATTAAAATATCATTATAGTACATGTGCTGTATTTATCTGCCAGAGCTGTGCTTTTCGTGATAGATACTTTCTATAGACCTTTTGTTTTTATCAGAGTTTATATTTCAAGCATTTAATGGAGTGACCGCGTGAGGCTTTTATTTTAACTCCCAGATATGGGGGTGGGGGACAGAAATCCTGGCATAAGACTTCCACTTTAACACCCAGGTTAGAGGGGAAAAAATCCACTTCTCTCAATCTTTGGGAGGACACCAGGTGATGCCCACGGTAAAAAGACAGGAGGTCCAAAACAGCTCCTCATAGCATCTTCTAATGTTATTATTTACGGAAACAATTTTATACCTAATTTTAGACTTCTCTTTAAGTAGTATTTATTGTACCCCCAGTGCAATCCAGAGATACCTTAGTTCAAAAACAAAATCCCCTTAGGGAAAAGGAATCTTAAAGTCATTGTAAAAGTTCTGGAGATCTGTTGCACAACAATGCAAATATCATTAACTGAACTACGCACTTAAAAATGGTTAAGATGGTGAGGTGCCTAGTGGCTCAATTGGTTAAGCCTCTGACTCTTGATTTTGGTTCAGGTCATGATCTCAGGGTCATGAGATGGAGCCCCTCATGGGGCTGCCCGCTCAATGGAGAGTCTGCTTCAAGAGTCTCTCCCTCTGCCCCTCCCCCCACTTGCTCGAGGGTGTGTGTGCACGAGCGTGCTCTCTCTCTAATAAATCTTTTTAAAAAAATGATTAAGATAGTACATTTTATGTTGTGTTTTTTAACCGTAATTGGCGGGGGGGGGGGGGATGAAGACACATAGTTACAAAGTGGATGGCAGTGGATTTGGTCTGGGCAGGTCCAGGGAGGCATAATTGCAGGGACGTCTCCCCCATGAGTCAAGGCTGGAGAAAGACAAAACCTTCTCCTCCATTGCCTAGGATATCTCTCTGCTCCTACACTGTCATTTCTGAAGGTGATGCCTCCAGCAACAGTGTCATACTGGGGTGTCTCCTGTGCCGACAGCCCATTCTCAGAAAGTTCTCTGTCCCAACCCATGCCGCATACTCTTCCTGGTACTTGCACCTGCCGGCCCGGTGGGTGAGTGGGCTGGCTGGCTTCCACGTCCAACCCAAGTGAACGTCTGCGGCAGAGCCAAGCCCGGGCTTTCAGCCCTATTGTCCCATCGTGGGTCTTTTGCCTCAGCTCATTTTCTTATGACACCCTCCCTCAGAGGGAATTTAAGATGTGTTCCAGAGGAAACCTGCTCAGGAAAAGTTATTTTATCGTAAGAGAACATAGCCAGAAAGAAAGTTAAAATGAGATACACCAGGAATATGATGGGTTGCCTGAGACCATAGTCAGTTTTCTTATCTTTAATTTTTATAGATTACTTAAGTTTCTGAAAGCTTGCCTCTGAACTCAGGAATCGTTTCCATTTCCAAAGAAGGGGTGTGTTTTTTGGCAGTGGATTATTTTTTCTTCTGCTCATGCACAGTGATCTCTTTGGCCCTGTTTCCATTAGGAGATGAAAGCATGGAAATTAAAAAACAAATCACAGGAATGAGAAGATTACTGAATGATAGCACTGGGAGGATCTATCAACGTGTGGGCAAAGAAGGAGAAAAATTAAAGGAAGAACCCCAGGATTTGGATGCAGTCTGGCCTCCACGTTTGAACTCCTCTGCTGAGGCCCCACAGAGCCTCCACCCTCCTTCACGTGGTGCATGGAATGAGTTACCACCGCCCAGCGGACAGTTCTCAGGGCAGTATGGCACCCGCTCTAGAACCTTCCAGAGTCAGCCCCACACCACTGGGAGCTCCAACGGTATGGTCATTATCAGACATTGAGAATGCTCGTGGGGGTAGGGGGTGTGTCTGAATGTGTTTTATTTCTACATGTTCAGCATGGTTTTGAGTTCAGTACATTAAATCCTCCCCTAGTTACCTGCCTTGACTGAGTAACGCAAAGGGTATAAAAAACCAGACTTGGGCGCCTGGGTGGCTCAGTGGGTTAAGCCGCTGCCTTCGGCTCAGGTCATGATCTCAGGGTCCTGGGATCGAGTCCCATATCGGGCCCTCTGCTCAGCAGGGAGCCTGCTTCCCTCTCTCTCTCTCTGCCTCTATGTCTACTGTGATCTCTCTCTGTCAAATAAATAAATAAAAATCTTTAAAAAAAAAAACAGACTTGAGAAGCAAGACTGAGGCTCTATATTAGAAGTAACGATTTCTTAGTAGAAATGTCAGCCCTTTAAAAAGTGAAAGCTATTATTTGCCAACATGCAGATACTTTTATCACAAGAGACTGAACATTAGGGCAGAAGGAGCTCCCCTTTGTCATCAAAGGGAACTTCTGGACATATGTATATTATGATTACATCCTATTCTTTTTTGGCTTTTTTGCTTTTCTTTGTGAGCACAAGAGTTGTGGTGAAAGGGGGGGGGACAGGGGCACCTGGGTGGCTCAGTGGGTTAAAGCCTCTGCCTTCAGCTCAGGTCATGATCCCAGGGTCCTGGGATCGAGCCCCACATCGGGCTCTCTGCTCCTCGGAGAGCCTGCTTCCTCCTCTCTCTCTGTCTGCCTCTCTGCCTACTTGTGATCTCTGTCTGTCAAAAAAAAAAATAAAATCTTAAAAAAAAAAAAAAAGAAAGGGGGGGGACACATATCCCAACATCCTAGTGACACCTTCACTTTTATGGCACGTTCCAGCAACAGCAGCAGGTGACCCTTGTTTTGGGGCAGGCTTCATTGGAGCTGAAAATTATCCCTTTAGAGTAAAATTTCCTTAATTTAAATTCCTAATTGTTCAGAAAAAAGTTAAATGGCATTTTTTTTCCAGAGCTTAAAAAAAATTGAAAATTTTTTCTGGACGTGTTAATTTTCTATCCAGTAACCTTGGATGTTAGTTGTCCCATAAATTATATATGGATGTGCAGATCTGTAGTTTTCAGAAAGAGAACAAGAAAAAGCAAGACTGCATTTTTCAGTTTCCTTGAAAAGTTAAGGATTTCCTTTTTCCATTCATTATTTCTTCAAGAAGAAAACTGTTTTGATTATTTTTTAACACAATTTGCAGTAACCAGTTCAGAGGCATGAAAAACCATCCCGAGGCACAGCTGATGAGACAGGAGGGACCCCAAGAGACATAAGGGAGTCTTCTCTTTCTCTCAATATTGCATAAGCCAGATCACATTCATGTGCTGGCACGCTTCCAAGTTAAGGGGACATGGCTCTTCAAAGACTCCTCCATAAAAATAAGAAGTCAGTTCTCTTTAAAATTAGAAAATGATTTATAACAAGCTGAAAAGGGTTGATTTGGTCCTCTAAAAATGAGAAAGACAGTACTCAGCATACTGACTAGGAATATTCTATAAGACCCTCCTAATTTGACTGCCATGGAAGAAATGGTAAGAGAAATAGGACACCCTTAGGTGTGTATGAAGTTAGTTCACCCAACATCAATAAGTTCTGTGTAAGGAGAGTTCTGTTTTACAGCATGCAACAAGGATGGTGGATTTACTTGGGGAAATGTTATTAATGTTAAAAGTTACAAACATAAATTCCCCCATATTGGTTTGAAAACAGATTTTTGTGTTTATTGTTTGCTTATTTTTGGTAGACATTCATCATCTATAACTGTGACTAGCTCGAATTTCATTGAAATTGTTTGCAGTTTTTATTTTTTTAATGATTTTATTTATTTATTTGACAGAGAGAAAGAGATCACAAGTAGGCAGAGAGGCAGGCAGAGAGAGGTAGGGGAAGCAGGCTCCCTGCTGAGCAGGGAGCCCGACTCGGGGCTCCATCCCAGGACCGTGGGTTCATGACCTGAGCCCAAGGCAGAGGCTTAACCCACTGAGCCACCCAGGCGCCCCTGTTTGCAGTTTTTAAAGTTGTAACATTTCTGTTTGCTACAACTTCGAGTGTAAATAATATAGGTACCCCAAGCCTTAAGTTGTCTGTACATGAAGTTTTTTGTAGTATCCACAAATAATGCACACTGTAGAATTAAAATTGCATTTAATGTATAACAAAAGATACCATTAGATCCAATCCTTCGAACTTTCCCATTGCACCTAGGGACAACCTAAGTAACAGCAGCACATTCCAGTTCCCAGTGGTTGGGCTGGACATAGACGCTAGAGGGAGCGCTGCAGAAAGAGGGATTATCCAAATGTTCCACTGTATCCCAAGGACCAGGGGACAACCTCTGTTTACTTTAATAGGACAGTTTTATTAAGGAAAAGATACTAAATTGAAACAGAGATAAAGAGGCTAAAGTAATGGAAATGTAAAACATGGGGATGGAGAAAGATGTATCAGGATCTCCTTCATTAAGGTGGAGGAAAGCCAACACACCCCTGGCCCGGAACCCACTGAGTCTGAATATAGCCTCCCATGTACACTGTGCTCCCCTGGCTCTTCCCCGCCCTGATGTCCCATCCCCCAGAGAGTGTTTTGAAAGTTTTAATGTGTTGACAGTTCTTAATTTAGGGAAATACTAGAAAAACTATATATATTTTTTAAAGATTTTATTTCTTTATTTGACAGACACAGCGAGAAAGGGAACACAAACAAGGGGAGTGAAAAGGGAGAAGCAGGCTTCCCACCAAACAGGGAGCCTGATGTGGGGCTCGATCCCAGGACCCTGGGATCATGACCTGAGCTGAAGGCAGACACTTAATGACTGAGCCACCTGGGTACCCCGAAAAACTATTTTTTTAATAGTTAGACACATTTCATTTTTAACGTGAGATTTTAGAACGTGTGGCTCCCAGGTTTTTCTGGAAGGCTGTTCTTTTCAGAACTCATGTTTTTGTACAATGGAGTGTGTGTTTCTAGTGAATTTTTACAGTGCTGTCCCCTGAGATGCACCGGTGTGACACTAAGGAGGCCTGCTGTGAGTGAGCGTGGGCCCCCGACATTCAGGTGGTAACTGTTATTAGGTCCATTTCCCTTGGGCACTGTCTCATACTACTGTTAAGATACCTTCCTCCCCCTACCCACCCCTTTGTAATTTTGTTGTTGATGCTTGGAGTGGGCCGTTCTCTTCTCTGATGCTTAGGAGAACTTCCGGCCATGAATTCCTCCGTTGGATCAAACTGCTGTACTTGCAACTGCCAGTCGACTTTGCAGGCCATCCTCCAAGAACTCAGGACCATGCGGAAATTAATGCAAATTCAAGCAGGTACCGAGACCAGGCCTGGGTGGAGACCCCTGGCTTGTGACACCTTAGGCCTCTTGGTCTGGGATGGTTATTGTGCTCTTTTCTGGTTCTTCCCACCTTGCTGTCCACTGTGCTTTTTTGTTTCCTCAGCTTTTGCTCCAACACATTTTTCCTGTAGCAAATCTAACAGGTTTCTCATCGCTGATACTACTCCTCAGACACTGGTGCGCACGTGCTCCACAGAGTTCACTCCCTCATCTCCAAGGCTTTGACACATGTCAGTTAACTGAATTTTGAAACAGTCACAGGTGAAGGTGGGCATAGTTCTTCAGCTCACTTTCCCTGTGTGAGTCAGCAAGGAAGTTCACCTCAGAACAAAAGCATGGCTGACTCCTCTTACCTCCTGAGGTGCTCCATTTGGGGGCTGTGTGTGCATCGGCAACCTCCATGCCTGTCGCCCTCCCTTGTGGGGTGCAGCGTGACAGAGGGGAAGCCATGCACTATCATACAGGGGCTGGAGGGCCCTCTCGGGGCGTGGGCTATCCTGGCTGAAACATTCATGAGCATAAGCACATGAGGTGTTGCTTCTTAGGCCCTGCTTCTGGTTTGTCTCCCTAATATTCAGCATATAGAAGCCCGAAGACATTGGGTGTCCTATCTTCCTTAGTTACACGACGCGTCTTCTGTTCTCACTCTTGTTAGTCAAGTGGAGGGATGGAAGAGCCATGAGTCTGCAGGCCGGGGTCAGGGCCCTTGTTCTCCTCATGAAGCTGTGTGACTTCTCTGCTCTCACATTTATCCTCTAGAGCGGGAACGTTAATATCTAACTCGCAGGATGGTTTTCAAAATAGGATGAGTTCATAAATGTAAATAAAGTCTGTAATGCATGATACAGGCAGCAACTATTTAATTAGTGTTGTTCTAAAGACCAGGAGCGGGTTCACCACAGCGGCTGTGGTGTCTAGTCTCCATCAATAGGGGGAAAATGCAACTTTCTGGTCACAGGTCCAGAAAATACTAAGTAATTTCATTAAGGCCTCCTCTGGTGAGGGAAGACTGGTCCCTGAGCAGGAAATAGTACAGTCACATATGGTCAGCCTTCCCATCCCTGCACTGGAAAGAGATTCAGGAAGGTCATCCTTCCAAAACCGTACTTGGCGCCATTTGGTGAATTATAAAATTGTAATATTCAGTGATGTGGTTTTGATATAAAAAGCTTAATACTTAGACACACTCGTCACCCAAGAGCACAGGAAAGGAAGGTGAGCAAAAGGGCCCCTGAGAAGCAACATCTAATTGTATGTGCTGAATTTGGTTTTAGCCCGAGGAAGGAATAAGCATTTTGGTCAGGCCAGTAGGCGTTTGCTTATCTTGTTCCAACACAACAACCCATGTTCTTATTGACCTGGCAAAAGTTAACATCTCTTAAATGAGATGTTAACAGAAACAGAAAGAAAGTTTACTCCACGATGTACAGATTTTTTTCTCGGAGGAAGAATTTGTTAGCACTTAAGAAAATATGCATATGAAATTCTAATGATTTATTTTGTTACTTAAGCTCCTTACTACCGAAATGGCAAACTACAAATTGCAACCATTTAAATCCTTGACTGAAGCCCTTTTGGAATCTATTAAGTAAATGCCA
This sequence comes from Mellivora capensis, assembly GCA_004024625.1. NCBI lineage: Eukaryota > Metazoa > Chordata > Mammalia > Carnivora > Mustelidae > Mellivora > Mellivora capensis. The sequence goes on from PISX010002304.1 coordinate 46,983, forward strand.
CTTTGTCACCGTGTTTTCTTTTCTGAACTTTTGCAGATTAGGCCGGTAAATGATTCCAGAGCTTGTAGGAGAGCAGAAAAGATAAACTGAAAAAATTACTCTTCTTTAATTTCCTTAAACTTAAGAATCTGTGTTGTGTGGGTAGATTGACTTAAGGCATATTGCCTGTAACACATAGATTTAAATTATATTCAGAAAGTTTCACCTTTGCTTGAGGGAGAAGACAAGGAATACGATGAAACGATAAGATCTGGAAGCAACCAAGGACAACTGTGTCTAGACTTGGCAACAGAGGAGAAAAACTCAGATAGTCCCTGTGTTCTTTAAAGCCAAAGCATTTTCACTTTTACTTTAGAATAGCGAGGCTTGGAGAGGTGTGAGTCCTGGACCACTGAGAGCTGCTTCCCTTGTCCATTTGACTTTGGGTATGGAGACCTGGCCTTCGGTGAAAATCTAGAGAAGAGACAAAAGCTCTTCTCTCAGGCTTGTACACTGGAATTATCGGCAGAGCTTTAAAATAGATCTCAGTGCCCGGGCGTCATCCCTACAAATTCCAATTCAGTTCGTCTGGGGTAAGGCTGAAGCACGGACTTTTTTTTTTTTTTTCTAAAGCTCCCGGGTGATTCTAATGTTCAGCCAAGGTCAAGCTCCAATGAACAAGACTAATTACTGCACAGGTGGCTAAAAACCTTTTCAGTGCTCCTATGCAGTGTGAGTAGTTGGTTTCTTCCTTCCTTCCTTTCTTTCTTTTTTTAAGTAATCTCTGTACCCAATGTGGGGCTCAAATTTACAACCCCAAGATCAAGAGTTGCCCACTCCTCCAGCTGAGCCAGCCAGGCTCTCCAAGTAGTTCATTTCTAATACTTGTAAATTTCTTGCCAGTCTAGAGATGCAAATACCAAGTTCAAAGTATAAATACCCTTTATTTGCAAACTGATAGGAAATGATCCATATTTATGTGCATTTAAAGATCTTTGGTTTTCATTTGGCTTCTTTCTGTAAAAAAGCAGGCATAGCCTCTGATCATATTTAGTAAGCCATACTGACACATGAAGATTTAAATAATGATGCCATATTTTTCTCTAACACTTTCCATCAGAATATTTCTAAATGGTTAACAAACATGACTTGCCAAAGAGCGTCTGTGAAAACTGTACTTACTATCCTTGGTTTCCTTAAGTGTAGATTCAGTGCTGGTACTTGGCCTTTGTTCGGTGCTTTCGTCTTTGGAACTCCCTCTGTTTCTGGATTTTACTGGTCTTCTTGACTTGCGCAGAACTATGTCATTCCTATCTTTTAGCTACCTAAAACCAAGGTGTGGAGGGCAGCCTGGGCAGAATGCAGTAGTGAGTGTAAGGCTGTGGAGATAGCTGGTGTGTGGATAGTATGGGTTTGTGCGGAAGCAGTAACCGTCTCTGAGAAATGACCAGCAGGCTTTGCCCACGTACAGACTAGTCATTCCAGACTCGTTCTTTAATAAATGGTCGCCATTGTTCAGTCTTAGTCAGTTTTGGTGTCTGTAGATTGCTCGCAGTTGATCATTTTACCCTCAAAGGACAATTAGAACATTCCTGAGTTTGGCTTACCAGGAAGCACGGAGAGCTACACCCAAAGTTAAGTTCTGGGTTCCCATTTATATAAAAATGTCCTGCGACTTGTGAGATCAGGCTCAGGTATTTTCCTACGGCTCATCAACCCTCTCTTGCCCGGAGCCCAGCTGCAGCAGTTAGTGTCATTATTTACCAGCGTGGGGGACAGAGTTTTCCCTGGGTTACTCTCCTGCACGTACAACTCGACAGTGCTCCAGAGACCACCTTGGGTGACCTACAGGTCCCACAGGAGATTGCCTTTGGTCTGCTTCCTTGACTGAACCCTGTTTCGGTCTCAGCCTGTAGAACATGTAGAGGGGTGATAATCTCTCCTAAGTTAGACTCAGGTGCCTGTACCCTATTTTTGTTCATTCTCCACAGTTGGAACCCAAAACAGACAACAACCCCCAATTTCCCTTATATGCTCCCAGCGAACTGCTGTCTCACGCAAGAGAAATAAAAAGAAAAAAGTGCCCCCAAAGACGGTTGAACCTCTGACTGTGAGGCAGAAGCCTGGCGTGTTAGAAATGGAGAAGAAGACAGCCGGGGCCTCCGAGCAGCCTGGCCCCCAGGCTGCCGAGCCCCCCTCGTCTGGGGAGAACCGCGTGCTGGGATTCGGCATTGTCCTGGAGTCGCCTGCCTCAGATGTAAGTCTATGTTCTCTGGCTGCTGGCACTAAGCTGACGTCACTTGCAGGAATTTTGTAGCATTGCACACTTTCCCTGTAGCTGGTTCCTCACAAGAACACTAGAGAAACTTGCAAAAGAAGTGTGGGAAGGAGGAAAGGAAGACGATCAATAATTTCCTTGCCTAGAATTTTCTCTTCCCTAAATCTTCTACTTTCTTTATTTGAACCTGCCTCCAGCCTTTATCCCTGCACGGAGGCTGATGGAGTAAATAATCAGCTACTAATTTCTTTAACAGTTTTAATTCTGATGTGGCCATTTTCAATTTCCTTATCGTAGAGAGCTAAAGGAACATAATTAAATCCTTTGTAAATGGGCATAAATGAACAGAACCTTACAGATAAGGTCACACCTTTCTAGAAACACAAACTAATAATAAAGAAAAAGAGCAGTAGTGCTAATTCTATTTTACAGATGCAAGCCACACTGCTAATTAGGTCGCAGTGCCATGCCATTTACTCTGTGTAATGATAGGTTAATGTTCTGCAAAGGTTTTTCTATTTTAATATCATAGCTAGAAAGTTGGTGCAGTCCCAGATGTTGGATGACATCTAAGATATCCATCCGACCAGCCATTTTATAGTCCTATGATCATAAACTCATGTCTTTAAGAATATGCTATCTTTCCAACTGCACACGCTATTCACAACGTCTTTATCTAAGTACATGGATGTGAGCCCCATCTTGTTGGGGGAGTTCTTAAAATAAACAAGAGTGAGTGATCTATTATTATCAGTTTGCATAGGATGAGAATCCTGCTGAGAACACCCACAAGCCTATATGGGATTGGAGTTCAGCACTACCTTTTAAACTTTAAATAAAAAATAATTGCTATTAAAAAAAAAAAGTGTTCCTTTTTAAATTGCAGTTTGCTAGTATGTATCCACATTGGGTCTTTACTAAAGGGAGGTGACTTTCTTAGACTAGAAAGTCATTTGAACTTTTACCCAGTCCTTAGTGTGAAAGGGTTTTCTTGTTTTTTGTTTTTGTTTTTATTTTTTATCTTTGAACGCATGCTAAAATTATGAAACAGTTCTTATCAACTCAAAACTAAACTTCAAAAAAAATCACTAATGATGATAATGTTCTACCCCAGGTCAGTCAGCTGATTTGATTATATCATATGCTTACTGCAACTAAGGCCCTGGTTTCAAAACCCAGATAGATCACATATTTGGAAACAGAGGTGAATTATTCCACGACACAAAGTACATTTCATCTTAAGCAGTTTTCCTAAAGCTTTTATATTTTTCTTGAACTTTCCAAGAGTTCTTTTCTGATAGACATTAATGTATCAGGAGCCATCATTTGAATTGCGTAACTCATCTCCTAAATGGGTCACTTCCATGCTAATAACGGAACTTCCTCCTTTCTTTATTTTTAAGCTCCAAATATACTTGAGAGGTAAATTGAGAAAGATCTGATAAAAGCCTTATGTACACTAATAAAACAGAATAGAATTTTACCAATATCAGCATAATTTTGTTTATATGCCAAATAAAAACAAATTGCCTTTTATTATTATTTTTGCTAACAAGAGCTGTTAAATTTAACAAAGCACATTCAGAATTGTCCATGAAAACTCAGTTAGATGCTGATTATCTTTGAATGAAGAATAACATGCTTCTAAAAGCAAAAAATATATAGAGATAATTATCTTTACATTATCCAGCTGATATGCCATTCGATTCATCTGTTCAGCAGAAACTGTACCTGCTCCAAGAGGTCTGTGCAATGAATCCCATCAATGGGTGAGGCAGTTCTGTCCACGATGATCTTCACTGGCATTAATGAGCCAGCTTCCGCGGTCGCTGGGCAGGGCAGGTGTGGGGGGCAGGGGAGGGTGTGTGGATTGACTCCCTTAGTTGACAGAATCATCAGTGCAAAGGCATCTAGACTTAGGTGCCCTTCTATTCTTTATTATTTCTTAGCCATGGTCCTTTTAAAATCTGGTGGAAATCCAGAGGAGAAAATGGGAAATACATAATGATCTTGTAGGAATTGTTCTATAGAATGAATATGAGAAAATGAAATATAATTGGATTATATATAAGTGGATGGGAATTCTGTATTTGTGGATTTGAAGATGGCCCCTAGGAAGTACCCAGCAATGGGAGGATTAGGTCCAAAGCTGTAGGATTGGGCAAGTGGCCCAAGGCTGCTGGAACAGCTGTCTGGCCAGCACTGGTAGCAGATGATGATACAAAGGTAGGATGGGGCCAGGTAGTGAAAGCCTTACTATGCCATGCCGATGCCCTTGACCTTCATCTTGTGGACACTAAGGAGCCATTACAAGTTTCAAGTAGAGGAACGCTCACACCTGTGTCTTAAGAGTGGAGAATAGCACTGCTTTGTGGATGATAGAGAGATGGAGAAGATAGTAGAGACCAAGAGACCAGGAAGAAGACAGAGTCGGTCGGGTCTGGGAGGGTCTACATGAGCATTGAGCCTGCAGAAAGAGAAAGGAGCCATTTGGGAAGTGCCCACACAGAGGACTTGGTGGCTCGGTCGAAAACAACCCCCACATTTCTCTTTTGGATAACCAGGTTAGGCACTTGGTTAACTGAGATATAGGGGAAACAGGGCAGAAGCGGGCCTTCAGCTCCAGATGGGAAGCACAAGTAAGTTTGTATCACAAAAAGGTTCTTAGATGTTTGGAGGGTGGGAGAAAGATTAGAGCTAGAAGCAACAAGAAAAAAGACATGTAAAACTTGTGCTTTCACGGCATTGTTAGGTATAAAAATTCACATTAATTTTTTTTCATTCACAGTGTATTAAGTCCTCTGTTTTGCACCATGACTTTTAGGGTCACCCCAATATAGCTTTGTCTAGGGGCCATACAGGACCTTGTAGGGAGACCGCCCGTCATCTGAGCCACAATGGTTACCCCTACTCAGATGTGTAAAAACACTGCGTTCTCACCAAAATCAACAGCACTGACCCTCCGAGTGTTGTAAACACTAAATGATAGCATGTGCGACTGCCCTCCTGCAGGGCCTGGCACATAAAAGGTACTCAATAAATGTGACTTAGTCTGCAAACAACAAAGCAGCTGCATTTGCATGAAGCACAATATACAAAATAAACTTTGGAAACCTTAGATCTAGGGCTCAGCTTTAATTAGAAACCTCTCTTCACCTTAACTCCCATTTCCTCATTCTCTCCTCCTTACCCCTCTAAGTACCCCTTCTGTGGGCTCCAACATAATTTTTTTTAAAGATTTATTTATTTATTTGAGAGAGAGAACAAGCACTCGTGCATGCATGGGAGTGTGGGGAGGGGCACAGGGAGAGGGAGGGAGAGGGAGAGCACAGGCAGCAGGGGTAGAAGGAGAAGGGGAGAGAGAATCTCAAGCAGACTCCCTACCGAGCATGGAGCCCAATGTGGGGCTCGATCTCAAAACCCTGAGATCATGACCTGAGCCATGATCAAGAGTCAGATGGTCAACTGCCTGAGCCCCCCAGGTGCTCCCAAGATAATTCTCTTTTATAGAACTTTCTATACTAGTCTGTAATTATTTACATGATTTCCCTTTCTTCCAGGAAGGAATGCCAGTTTCTCCAGAGCAGGGGCTATATGATAATAATAGTATTTGTGTGTCCCCCTTGGCTCAATAAGTTTAAATCGCTTTCATCCTCACTCTCTGAGGTGTCATTTACTGTCCTTGTAGATGAGGACACAGTGGCATAAAGGGCTTACGTAGCCTACTCGGGGTCCCAGCCAGAAAGGTTGAGCTGGTTCTCACACTCAGCTCTGCAGTCGCCCTTAATCACCAAGTGACACATTTGGGCATCTGTTCTAGCTCTGTTCCTGCATGTGACCCTCATTCAGGAACCAGTCACAGGACGATCGTTGCGTGAGGAGAACAGAAAAGTGGGATCAAGGCAGTTCTGTTTACTTGGAAGGTTCTAGGAGAGAAGTGAATGGTGAAATCTGAAATCAGGCTGCCTTTGTGAGCTCAGCCAGGTAGCCCTCACCTCAGTTTTCTCTCCATAAAATGGGAATAATAGGAACGCTGACCTCCTAGAACTGGCCTGCCGGAAGAGTTACATGAAGTCATCTATGTGAAGCACTTAGAATGGTTCCTGGTATTATTTAAACACTCAATAAATATTGGTTCTTTTTTGAACCATAGCAGTCCTAGCTGAGTATATTATAGGGACAGATCTAAATGTTTGTTAGATAAACTGAAGTGTACATGTAGGTGAATAAATACACACGAATAAATAGTGTTTATAAAAATAGAGAGGCCAGAAATGTTTCTACTTTGGGGAAGGAGTATTTGACCCATTTTAAATTAGCACATTAAATAAAATACAAGCCTAAGTTCCACAGATGCCAAACCAGGAGCCCAAAACCCAAAACCGAATTTCAAATTTAAATACTACATATATAATATGTAGTGTACACATATAAATGTAGTATATCATAAACATATATGTGATAATTTTAAATTATGATTTTATTTTATTTTATTTATTTTATATTATGATAATTTTAATAGTAGAGCACTTTCTTCTCTTTATTGGAATTATTGTGAATACTTTCCAGTAAACCTAGATTATCCAAATTTAAAAGGTATCAGAAGATAAATCTATGGCTACTCATGAACCGAAGATAATTTCATTAAAGTTTATACTAAGTCATTCTTCCAAAAATAAATAATTTAAAATGTATTGCTGCTCTCAACAGAAGTAACTTCTGAAATCAGAACCTGGTTTCTTAACACCTTCTTAGCCCAATAAATATGTCACCCCCTGGGAACTAGTAAAGCCAATCAGTCAAGCAGGTGACTGTTTACTCTGACACACAGCACTTCAGGCAGCATATGCTTAAGTAAGGATGTTCCCGTGCTGACTGTTCGGGTTCAAATCCTGCCTTTGCCCCTAATTAGCTGGATAATCTTAAACCAGTTATCTGACCTCTCCAAGCCTTGGTTTTTGCATCTGCAAACTGGGGATAATAAAATACTCACTTTGCAGGGTGAGGATAAAAGTTAGAAAAATCCACTTCACGTGGGTTAGCCTAGGGCCTGGAATATGGAGGAGCGAGTAAATGTTAATTACATCTCCATTTTCCCGGGCATACCCACGTGAAGGAAATAGACCTTGCCCTACAAGGAGTATAGGAGGAAAACACAGAAGCAAGAGGAACGGTGTAATACGATGTAAGGTCTACTCGTGGCAGTCAGAAGATGGCAGAGGAGCCTGCAAGAGCAGAACTGGCCCTCTGTCTGGAAGGTCAAGGACAGGCTCTCCGAGGAGCAGGTGCACTGGAGTTGAAGAAGCAAGAGGGCCGTGGTTAACATCTTACATCTTCAACATTTGGGCTCAAATATCTTTAGCATAATCAAGCCATAGTGCTTCAAGTCATTAATTTACCACCTGAGGAAGAAAAAAGTCAAAAACATCTCTAAAAGACATTGGAGTGTCTCATTATGCAAGTGCACAGAGAAATTTTAAGGGGCCAAGTTGTATTGTGTTTTCTGAAGTTAAATGCTTAGTTCTACCAAAAGTTTGTCGAACACAAAAGTCTGTAAAGGCTTGGCCCTTTAATGACTTCTTGTCATTTTCATCCAGTTCAGCCTTACATATATGCTAGTATATAGTTGAGCTAGAATTTTTGCCCAAGCATTTTTTACCTACTGCCGAGCATTCACCTTGCAATCGAGTCTTGCTATAGTTCATCCAAGGTGGAGACTCTGCCCCTTCGACACGGAGGCTCCCAGCTCCCCGCTAGATCGGCTGCCGCAACCCAGCCTTGTGATCTGGTGTATTCTCATGGGTACCCAGCTTCCTGGCCATCATGATGGCGTTGCATTTAATAAACAGTAATAGTGGTTCCTGCTACACCTACCTGGAGCAGACCCGAGTTAGAGGAAATGATTTCAGTTTTTCCAGATCACATTTGTGAGCAACCGAACCAGATCACATTGGTGAGCAAAATAAAATCCACTGTGAGGGGCTTTTGTGGTTTTTTAAAATTTCTTTTCATAAACTAAGGCTTATTTGCCTGCAAAATAAATATTAAATGAGAATAAAGCATCATTGTATATGGAAGTATTAGGAGCAGAAAGACTAAATTCACAGTCTTTACACAATCTTAAAAATTCTCTTATGGAAATTAAAAAAAAAAAGGGGGGGCGCCTGGGTGGCTCAGTGGGTTGGGGCCTCTGCCTTCGGCTCGGGTCATGGTCCTGGGGTCCCGGGATCAAGCCCCGCATCAGGCGCTCTGCTCGGCGGGGAGCCTGCTTCCCCCTCTCTCTCTCTCTGCCTGCCTCTCTGCCTACTGGTGATCTCTGTCTGTCAAATGGATAAATAAAATCTTAAAAAAAAAAAATTTAAAAAAAAATTCTCTTATGGGTTTTTAACCCCCAAATCAGTTAGTCTTATTCCCCAGAATCCTGCCTCTTCATTCATGGTTTGTTTGGGTTTTTTTTTCTTGAGCCTGTCTGAAGCTCAACTAGCTAACCAGCAGAGTATACCAGCTACTGTGTGTAATTTACTAACTGGCAATTGAAAATCTGAGGTTAATGTCCGGTATGAATATTCACGCAGCTGCTTTTTACTCCTTTAACCATGGACCACATTTAGCTATTTACATGTTATACTATAATTCAGCATTGATAATACCTTCTGGAAAACAGCCTCTATCAGATTTATTCCTTCTGTGATTCACTAGATATGATCTCTTTAAAATTGCTTTACAAGTGCTTCTTTGGATTGTACAAGGGAATCACATGATACCCTCACTCATAAGGACTGAGGGGGGAAATCTTTTAATTTACCTGGTTAAGGGAATCCTCCACCCATACTAGATCCTGCCCCCAACTTCTACTAAGCAAAGGAAGGCCTCAACTGAAGTGCAAGGAGAAACAGGAGAGTTAATGCCCCCAGGCCTGAGTCCGTAAATATTTTTAAGGGTCATTATAACTACAGGTGGTTTCTGCCTCCAGACTTCCAGGGTAGAGGACCTCCCACCACAAGATAAAGAAAATTCAACATCTGATATGCTCTGGTCCTAAGTAGCTGCAGTTCCAAAAATGGGCAAGACATCCATGAAAACCCAAATTTATAGCACAAATTCAGACTCTTAACTTTTAAGATGAGGACTCTAAGTGTCATAAATTCTACCCCAACCCCACACTTTGGATGTCCTCCTTTAAAGCTCAAACTACCTCAGTAAACAACAGAATCTGTCAGTTAGTGTGTTAGAGACCTGTCTTTGCTTGAATAGCGGAGAGTGATGCTGTCAAAGAAAGTCTAGTTTGTAAAATGATACTCATTTGGAATAGTGTGGTTTCTATCACAGCCAACCTTAGTAAGCAAAGAGAGCTCATTTAAACCAGCAGCAGTAAGCAAAAAGAGGCGATCCAACGATACAACTGGAGTTTTAACCTGTTTTTAAATATTCGTGCAGAGTTAGAGCTCATCACATGGTAGTCCACAGTGATTTTACTTATAAAATGAAGGAAATCAAAAGGTTTCATAGTGAAATTTCGAGATTTGTTTTATTCATGTCTCAGAAAATAAAGCAACCCTCTTTTTTGGATTTGTTGCTCTGTGGCCCCTTGTAGACATGGCATTGGCGCTCCTTACAAGGAGCTACAGAATCTGCATAAGAGGAAGGGCTGGAGAGCAGGAAGGGGCCAAACAGGAGCCATCTCTGCTCTTGCTGCCCCTGCCACGGCCGTAAGTCAGAAAGCTGCCCCCTCTGTACACGGCTCGTAACTGGGCAAGTTCACGTCCCTTGATCTGGTAAGAACACTTCAAAATAACAATCTTTGTCCGCCAGTAGAAAGCGGACTAGGAAGCACTGCCAGCTTCTGCATTAGGACAGCGTCTCAGAAGTCAAGATGCTGTATGATCCCATAGGGAGTCTCCCGGCTCCACAGAAACCTCCAGATACCCAGTTATAGGAGTCGCAGCAAATGCTAGAAACAGCAACTGCATCTCTGTCTTCTAAATGCTGCTGTAAGGCCCTCATGAAATGCCATCCTGGCCCCTCCCCAACCCTGCTCACTCCTCACCCACCGAATACTTCCTAACGCCCTGAACCTCTCTGTGGCATTTATCACCTTGTACTTTATATGACAGATATTTATGTATATATCTCATCTGGGGAGCCCAACAAAACCCCTTGCACATGGAGCTACACACACAATAAATACGTATTGACTCAGTTCAGTGGTCTCCAAGCAGTCTGCGCCTGGAGCAAGCACTCGAGCTGCCCCGGAAAGACAGTACTCTCAGCCATGGCATGGCAGGCTCTCAGACATGCTCCCTTTGCATGGGGCCAAAAGGTCTCTAAATCAATACTATTTTTGAATGAATGAATTTTGAATGAATTCTTACATAGTGTTTTGTTTAATCTGACACATACCTATTGGGCAGTAATGGCATTTGGCTCTCTGAGCATAAAAGAACGCCTATTCTCATGAGAAACACAAACTCCCAACCAAAGAAATGCAGTGTGGAAAGTGCTGGAAACATAGTTGTTAGAAAAGACGGAGTCTGTGAAGAAAGGAGGGGCTCACTTTTGCCTGATGGCTAAATTAGGTCCACAGTCCTCAAACCAGGGTCAAGTCCTGCCGGGTGGGTCCTGGGTGGCTTCTGGGAGTCTCGGGTCAGGTGGCTGAGTGTGAAGCAGAATTCAGCGGGGTGTATGAACCAGAGTGGCTGGTGTCTTCCCCTTTTGACTCCTGAACCTCTAAAAGCTTCTATATCCCCTTAGCCCCCCATATAGCTATGCGCAGCTGCTTCTGTAAAGTAAATTGGGATTCCTTTTTTTAATGGCTTCTAAATGATATAGGAGCACTTAGCAAAAATCTAAGATCAATTGGTTTGGAATAAAGTCTGAATGCAGCCATTGATATGCATAGCAAAATTCTGGCTATGAATAAAACTTTATCTTAGATGATGATGGTAAAACTCTCTCCATCTAATATTCCCACATCGACTCATTCGACAAACATGCATGGAGCACCCGGTATGGGACAGGAGTCAGAGTCACAGCCTCTGGCTCCCAGCAACGCCCCTACACACCCTTTACCAGCCGCAGGACCCCAAACTTAGCAAACAGTCTGACAGCACTCTTCACATAACGATGTTTACCGAGCATCCAGGGACCACAAGGTGAAAGCCAAAGTGAAGCAGAGAAATGAGATGACGTGGATAATCCAGTCGAGAATAGCATTTGGCAAGGGCAGGGCCTAAACTTCCCCCATCATCTGAATCATTGACGCCCTCTTTACTCTGATCATAGTATGCTAGGCATTTTTGAGAAGCACTAGGACAAATAAAACTAATAATTCCTATTCACCAGGAAAAGAACAAATCCCAGATCTGCTTGTTTCCAATATGGTTTTAAAAATCTAAAGTAGTACCAGATTTGCAAAGTGATAAGTATAATGATCCAAGAATCAACTTTTATAATACATTTTACTTAAATGAGATTTTCTTCCTTTTTCCTAATGAACATTTACCAATTACATTTCTTCGTATTAAGGTCATTATTTGAGGAGCACCTGGGTAGCTCACTGGGTTAGGCCTCTTCCCTCAGGTCATGATCTCGGGGTCCTGGGATGGAGCCCTGTATCGGCCTCTCTGCTCAGCAGGGAGCCTGCTTCTCCCCACCCCCAACCCCCACCTGCCTCTCTGCCTACTTGTGATCTCTTTGTCAAATAAACAAATAAAATATTTTTTAAAATAAAGTTATTGAGAGTTATCATGTTATAATCAACAGTCAATGACATATATAGTTTAGATTATGACTGATGAACTTTTCTCTATTCAAGAATTTATTGAGTACTTACTATGTGCCAGGCCTAGGAGATACAAAGTCTAAGTTGCAGGCATCAGAAAGGGCCACAATCTAAGAAATATTTATCCAGTGTAATAAATGCAGCCATGTGAGTATGTCACATAAAGAGCAATCACAGAGTACGTGGCTACCTCCACGGAAAGGAAGGAGTTAGCAAAGGCTTTGAAAATGAAGTGTTCACCGGGTTGCGGAGGAAAAGACAAGCTGTAAGCATCCACAAAGTGCTGACAGAAAATGTATTATCACCATCTGAGCTCATATCGTACCACATAGAGTCCAAGTTGAAAGGTGCCTTACAGGTCTTCTGCTCCGGCAGCCCAGGCCGAAAATCCCTGACAGGGAAGCAGGGTGACAAGTGCATTGGTTTTTGAGTTGTGCTCTGGGACCTGGCCGTAGATTCTCCTCCCAGGAGTAGGGGTGAGAGGCAGAAACAAACTGCCTGGGGCACCTGCTCATCCTGTCTATTTATTTTATGGATTAGTTTCTGTAAGTTCTCACTGGAGGAAAAAATACAGTCCCACAGCCGAAAACTACTGGCAGAGTAAAAGAGCAGGGGCCTCTGGGTAGGCCCGAATTCGTGTGCTTAGGCAAATGAAATTATTTCACGTAGGAGAAAGTAGCCTGTCAGGTACAATGCACTGAATACATTCAGATTATTTTTAAATAATTTCATTATGATCTCTTTGGACCTTAGTTCCTTCATTTCAAGAGAAACAAAGAAAATGAGAGTATTTCACCTAGAAATCTCAAGCCCCCTGTAGCTCTACAGTTCTATGAATTTGGGTTGATCTGCCTTCTCTTGACTGTTTCTAAGGACAAGCATGCATTTTTAGCATGCTCCTGTCCGTTGCTTTGGAAGAGACTTAATGCTGGAATTAGAGCATCTTATTTTGTGAGTAATAACTAGTCACTGGTCTTAGAAATTGCAAATACTGGTACACGAAGCCGAAACCACCTCGTTTGTAGGATACGGACATTGCAGAAGCTAGTGATGGTTTTTTTGTTGCGCGTATGCCCGAAGTCAAATGCTTCAAATGTTGCTTTTAATGAAATATTTATGTTCTTTTGGTAGCCAGAAGTGCAACTTGCTGAAGGCTTTGATGTGTTCATGCCTAAATCACAGCTGGACTCTATATTGTCAAACTACACTCGCTCAGGAAGCCTTCTGTTTAGAAAGCTGGTGTGTGCATTTTTTGATGACAAGACTTTGGCTAACTCCTTACCCAATGGGAAGAGGAAAAGAGGACTCAATGACAACCGGAAAGGACTAGACCAAAATATTGTGGGTGCAATCAAAGGTTGGTGTGCGTCATTTCATTTTATGGGTTCTTTGTTGAGCTTTACCTTCCTTTCATAAAGATGCAGCGGAACCTGCAGTCACGTAGCTAGAGGTCACTTTAATTTGCCCTTGGCAATTTACACACCGGTGTGGCTTTGGGGTATGAGCTCTATAACTCAGCACCCCAAATATCACCGGAATTTGGCATTTTAAGGTGATGCTGGCTTGTTAAAATTGTGATTTCAGAGCCAGTTTGTTCACTGCAGAACCATGAAGTTTTTCCTTAAGTGTTTAAGAAGAAAGTGTCTTTCCTCTTAGTAATTTCTAGCTAAGAACTTCATCAAAATATGATTTTGACTTCAATTTTTAGTTGAAAGGATAAAACTATGATGCTTTTTGGAATATAAAGGAAAACAGTTCCCTCCAAAGTTCGGAAGTTGCTTCACATAATAGGTCATGGCTTCTAGAGTAAAGACATTTTAAATTGAAATTGAAAAGTGAAGCCAAACCCTGCGCATCTCCACCCATTCCTGGCCTGCTCTGCTCTGCTCCCTCTGGTTCTGTGCACGGAGTCATGCGAGTTACGTGTGGAGAAAACTGAGAGTCTCTCCCCCTCGGCACCACGAACACACGCCCGAGCTCCACACGTCACAGTGGCCGTGCAGGTTCCTGTATGAGTAGCTTTTCATTTATATCCACGTCCACATCCTAAACCTATTTCTTTACTTTAAAAAGTCCTTATGTAGAACTCTGGTGAACGTAATTTTAGGTAATAGAAGTCCTTAAACGTTATTTTCAAAAAAGAACGTAAATGAATTTTCAAATATAAACACAACTACCATGAAAATGGCATTTGAGATCAGGCCTTAATTTACACTCGAATTGCTGATAAGGATGTTCTTCATCGCCTCAGTCCCTGCCTTGCTGGGGTTGCAGCCTGGGACTGGACTTGGAGTGCCTTCCCTCCCCACTCCTCCCCGTTATCTTGCAAAATGAGTAAATGAATTTAATAGCGCTTAAAGGATACTTGGAAACTCACAATTAACTTTACAAAATAACGTGACTTTTAAATGGAGTTAGCAAGTACCCAACAGCCTTTTTCATGGCCAGAAGGACATAAGCCTTGACTGACAGAAAATTTCTCATTCTCTGACAGAATTTTTTTCACTTAAAGTGACAGTTGAGTTGTATTAAATAGGAAAAGCTACAGAGACACTACAATCTGTGTCATTTCTGAAAAGAATGATTCAGCCTGAAGTGACACTAAAAACTAGATTACTGAATTTGAAAAACAGTCAGTGATGTAACTGAGACCAGCTAAAGTCAGGAAGGGTCCCATTTCCATTTAATGCGGCGGGAGCCTTCTAGAAACATGAAGGTCAAGGTTGATGACGCTTTTCATGCTGGAGCTTTTAAACACATTGAAATGTCGCCAGGAATAGTCTTAATTTTCTTTTTTCAGGACAGTGTATAACAGTATGAAAGAATTTAGAAATTAGGGAACCGGAAGTGACCATGTTCCATTTTGATGATAGTAGAGGAGTTACCCTAATGATAGATGGTAATGAAATATGTCATTACAAGTAGTGATAGGGTTTATTCTACCATTTTCACTTGAGACTGGTCATCATACGATAGTTTGAAAAGGCATATTACACAGAGAAATAGAGAATATGCCTTCATTTTCTTCACAGCCCTCCTCTTTAGCTAGAAATAACAATTGTAACAAGGCTTCTGCTCCTAATTACAATAAAGCAAATTATTCAAATCAAGGAAATTAAATATTATATCATATATTACTTTTATTGTTGAATTAAATCTGACATTAAAATTCTATCAAAACAACAAGAACACTTTAAAACAGAGAAAGCCAGCCATAAGCCACCAACTTAAGTCAACAAATACTGTACATTCCCTTGTTTCCTTGCAGTATTTACTCATAAATGTGTATATTTTGATTTAGATTTTTTCCCCTAGTTACAAAAATAGTACTTGTGAGCACTACAAAAATAGTGCTTGTAAAAATTCCAAACCATAGAAATGTATAGAAAGCTAAAAAGCCTCTGTTATCACATTCTTCAGAAGTTACTACGTACATTCCTATCTTTTTTTTCCCTATGAAATCTTTATTCAGAGTTTGACTCTGGTATCAGATTTGTCTTTCTTACAAGGACATTCTGTTTGTAATGGCCAGCCATCGTTTTTACCTGATTTATTCTGGTAATTTCTCATAAGCACCCTGAGGACAAGCTCTGTCTTAAATATTTTTTATTACCTTTGATGCTTCACTAAGCTTTGCATATAGTGGGGTTTCCATCAATACACGCTGGGTGAGTGAACAGACATGGGTTTTTATTTTTTATCTTGACTTTGGCCTTCATGTATTGACATATGGTTCTTATACGAAATACCCATCTTTATGTCTTCAACCGATTTGAAATGATTGACATCAAAATGTTGTGAATTTCTACCAGTTAATAAAATGCCAGTGAGAGGAAACAAAACAAAAAAAAAAAGGATACCAAAATTCAGTATAAATTTAGGTACAACTCTCTTAATTCCTTAGTACTTTTTTCCTTTACATACATTACCATACCTCCACTAGAAAGTTCATTAACCCACATATTATGATTTAAAGTGGTCTTTGAAAGTAGCTAGTAATTGAAGGTCTTATAACTCTCCCTGGCTTTTCTTGCTATTTATTGGTAGAGATAAAAAGGGAAGTTTACTTCCCTAGCCCAAGTCTTTGGAATCAGAGTCATCTGGGAAAGTGGAAAAAAATGGCTTCTTCGTATGTGAGGAGGCAGACCCGTTCGTGTCATTGCTGGTGCCTGCCACAGATTCGGACAAGATTTTACAGATATTAAACACTGTCCTCCTTCCTCTGTCCTTTCAGGGATAATATACCAATACCGTATACATTCAAAAGTAATACAACCTAGGAATTTACAAAGACTGGTCAATTTTATAAGATCTTACAACTAAAAGTAACAGGAGGGGCTGAATTTTGTTTCAAATGAAGTAATTGGGCTGGTTAAAACAGGAGTGGGGGGAAAAGATAAATGAAAATCTGTAATATGCTTATAAATAAGAACAGACATGGACTGAAGAAGAGTTTGGGTTTTTTTTTAAAAAAGATTTTATTTATTTATTTGACAGAGAGACACAGCAAGAGAGGGAACACAGGCAGGGGGAGTGGGAGAGGGAGAAACAGGCTTCCTGAGGAGTAGGGAGCCCGACATGGGGCTCGATCCCAAGACCCTGGGATCATGACCTGAGCCGAAGGCAGACGCTTAATGACTGAGCCACCCAGGCGCCCCAGAAGAGCTTATTGTGGGATTATTAACCAGGCTTTTTGTAGTGATAATAAATATTCCCCATGACAGTATCTTGAAACTAAGATATAAGTCTTTGTAGAGATCACACTTTTCACATATTTTAATCTGTTTTATGGTGGTTAACACTTACTGGTAATTCATTAAAAATTCATTTATAAATATGACCCAAAGTATTAATGATGAAAGGATCTTTAATTAGAAGCATTCACCTGAGCACTTGGAGTTTAAGTCTGGAAAGAAGCAACTTATGATCTTATTAAGTGGAGCTTTAGATGTTAAGGCTGAGGATAGTTTAGTATCTTGGATTGAATTCAGAACTGACTTCATGGCCAGAACATAGAATGGAGGTCAGGACCCAGGTACGGTTCTCTGAAGACCAGCTCATTCTTGCTATATGCCAGGAGACTGTACAGTTTGCCTTAGTGAAAGTTATCTGAACATTGATGTAATCCTTGGATCTCCGACGCTCTTCGGAAAATACAGTTGCTATAAAGCAATTTTTAGGACCCGGGTTCTGGTTTTTAATTCAATTTCATGGTGATTAGTTGAGGTTTTATTGCTATCAAACTCTACTAGATTCTTGAATCTTCTTGCATTCAGAGGAAATTCTGTACGCCTGTCATGTGAAAGACCTGACCAACCGCTCTCAGTTTACTCCCTGCAACACATGAACTCATGCGTAAGCCCAAGCTGTGGCTCCCCCAGCGGGCAGTCAGCGCTGACCTTAGCGGTGGGGGTCACAGCCTCCCTGCAAGGGAACCCTCCGCGGCTGGCGGGCCTCCAGAAACTTAACTATGCCTCTAGCAAGAATGGAAAGCCCTACCAGAGTTGGCATCGCCCTCTCAGAGACTCTGCCGAGCTGACCCCCCAAACCTCGCATTTTATCCCGGCAACTCTGGGAACTTGTAGAACCCATAGGAGTCCTTTCACAATACTCCGATTTTCCATTTTTATTGCACATCAGTCTGCTTTTCATTTGACCCCACAGAGATAGAAATTAATATGGTTGTGGTGGGATTTACCTCCGATTTATTATTTATTTCTGGATACCTCTGTGTATCCTAAGAACTCTCTGAATTTCTTGATACCTCTGTGTATCCTGAGAACTATCCTGAGAACATTCTGTAAGGTCAAGAATGGTCCATCAGCTTGGGTGTGAACAGCCTCACAGTGTAGGTGATTTTATCTTCATTTTCAGGAGAGGAAAATGAAGCTCTGAGAAACTGAGTAACTAACTTAAGGATAAACCTCTAGTAGGTGGTAGAGCTGGGACTTGGCCCCAGGGCTGTCCGGCTCCAGAGCCACTGATTAGCACAGTCCTTTCCTTCTCCAAGCAGTATCTGAAAGGAAAGAAGGTGTCCCAACTTTCAATTTCTGCCTGGAAATTCAGCATTCTGGGATCCTTTATAAATTCCTAGTTAGGTGGCTGTACTAGTTATTTAAAATGACCAGTCGGTTACTGTGTATGCAGAGCACATTCACAGTGAGTTTCCGGGTAAAGGGTAGGGCTATAGCTCAGTTTACTCAGCAACTTCAAGGGCAACGGCTCCGCTGAAGCTAGCGAGAATCGGTCCCATCATGCTAGGGAGAAAAGTGCGATCCCCTCCCCAAGGAAAAGAGACACTTCTGAGACTCTTCCAGTACGTGGAGCTTGGAAGTCACACTGCATGTAAGTAATTTTTCAAAGTTGTCTATAAATTGAATTCTAGCGGAACTGTTTGGCAACTGAAACCAATTGATGAATGCTCTAATTCAAGAATCCTTTTGGAAGATGCATAATCATTTGTTAATTTATCTGTTCATATTTTTACATAACAGATCAGCTTAAAACAGGATAAACTGCATAATATGTAACAGCAAAATAACATGTAACACCTCTATAATTGTATCACACACACAGCTGTCCCCCGGCTCAGGGACTCTGACGTAGTTGTTGTTGAGCTTGTATTTTCCCACTTTTTATGGGGACCCGGTAACAGATAGACAGTATTGAATCTTGGCCGTTCTATGCAGAGAGCCCTATATTCAACCCCTTCCATAGCGAGTCTCACATTTTAGCATGCATCAGGATCACCTGAAGTATTTTGAACCAAAATTCAGATTTCTGGGTCTCCTCCTCAGGGACGGATTCAGTAGGTGCAGGGTAGTCTCAGAACTCTGACTTTGGACAAGCAACAGCGGGTGATGGTGACGTAGGTGGTCTCACACCACCCTTGGGAAGCCATGCCACCGAGCTCCTGATGCTGACGGCAGGTTCTAACATACGAGCCATCCTGTGAAACTCGGTCTCCTTCTTCTGTTCTTCAAGAACAGCCCTTTTTCTGAAGGCTGCCCTACTTCTCTTCTGGAGCAAATGAGAAAATAGCATATGTCAAAGCTCTCGTCCTTCGAACCTCTGGGGCTGGAAATTACTCATATCCGTTGTGTTACATGAGGGTCCCGGTTTCAGACATGCCTGCACCTGAATAACGGCCTTATTTACCACTGGCAGAAAGGCCTTTCCGGACATCAGCACAACTTTCACATCTGGATCACTAAACAAATGCTATATAGTGTTCCATATGGCCTTCTCATTAAAAGCTTGAAGAAAGTTCTTCCGTTGTTGGCAAGCTCACGGCCAGTCTCCTCGATTGCGAGTTTGGCGCACAGTGTAGCCAACTTCTTCACCAAGCGTGACACCAAAGCTGTGGTCCTTGCTGCTTCTCCAGTACCAGGCCAGTCACCAGAACGCCAAAACCTCCACAGTATCACCCGCTACTGAATGGAGGGAGAGCACGGAGGAGGGACAGCCTGAAAGAGAAGGCCTCACGTAATAGGTTACTCTGAACTAGACCGTGAAGGGTCAGAAGTGTATCAAATGCAAGCAGGATGGAGAAGGTTAACTGCAGGATAAGTTCAAGGAGGCCGAAATTAAATAACATTGGATGGAAGCCTTTTGCCCCCAGAACTGTTTAAAGTCTGTTCTGAGTTGATGGGCCTTGAGTCCTCACTGACCTGTTTTCCTTGAAGTGTTTAAACTCTGTGAATGTAGATGCCAGGGAAACGCTCCCCAAGGGTTTTCAGCCCGAGCTGCACTTCTGGAAGTTTCTTCCCAAGCTTCTGAATGTCTCCCCGCCCCAGACCTGAGGAGTCAGAATTTGGGGGGTTGTGGCCACAGCAAGTTAGAATTCTGTCCCTGCTTTGTCACCGGTCTTCCATAAGCTCAACAAAGGAATCTCACCTACCTCAGAATTCCAGATCCATCTGCTCGCTACCTAAGGAGCATGTGGAAATGGGGAGATATTTGTTAAGAAGGGTGCAGTTTCTCGTGGCTCTTTATTCAGCCTCTCACAGAATGGACAGGAAACAGCTGTGAGCTAACCCACAAGGATCCAACTCCAACTCCCAGTCACTGAATTCTTACAAAACCCACATTTTAACACCTGGGTTGACAAAAAAAGCCTCTTGTCAAAAGAGATACGTTTCTGTGGCCCAAATAGGGCCACTCCAGCCTGACTGTGCATTGCACAACATTACAGGCACCCTTCCCATTGTTGACATTGCCGATTTATCTCTTCATTATGACAGTTTCCTGGCAGGCACAAGTAAAACGTCCTGAGGAAGGGGTGCCTTCCTGGTTTGCATGGTGGCACCGTAGGGCCCAACCGTGGCCCCAGAAATAGAAAGCGGTGTTTTCATGGCCTGTCGTCTTTTTTTGCATGGATTCCTCAACGACGTGGCTGATCCAAGGCACTCACCAGCATCGTAAGGCAACAAAGCCACATCTCTTTTCTTTCCCCCTATAGGGGATCAGACTTGTAGAGGAAGCCCACAGCTGGTCATGTTACACTCCTTGTAGCTTTTCTCCTGGACCTGTCATGGGTGCCAGTGATCTGACACAAGTTCCAATTCTGTTCCATGAATGGTTGTTGACGATCTCCTACAAGCTATGCCTCCAAAATCTGAGAGACGTAGAAATTGAAACTCGCGTGAATTTCTGCCCTAAAGTGTGTGTGCAAATGATCATGGAATACTTCTAGTCCCTGTGGTACCATGCAAAAAAAAATTGAGGGTGTATGTCAGCTTCCATTAAGAAAACCCCTTGAAAATCCATAGATCTTCATTTAAAATTGAACTGAAAGTGGCATCGATTTTGGCCGCCTTTAAGACATCTTTGTCTAAAAGCAGGCATGGCTGCATCTATCCTGTTAAAAGCACCCTTAGAAGAGAGGGAGGCTGCCTCTTGGACTCAACCCGTCTTCCCAAGGCTACTCCTGACACTTGAGTCTCTTGTTACACTGACTGTGTAACCTGGAAAAGTCTCTTCTTTCTTGCACCGGGTTCTTGGTGAGATCTTGACGCCTCTCCGTGGCCAGCTCCTGGTAGCTCTCAGAACCTGAACCTCCCCTCATCAACCGTGTGCCTTTGACCCCAGAACAAACCAGTACTCATTAAGTACATCCCTCCCACACCTCTTCATCACCACCCAGACTATCAGTATAGCCACGGGCAACTAAGTGGGGGCTGATCCTGATTAGAAATGGGCACAGAAGCCAGGAGCAGATGAGACAGTGGACAGTGGAGACTAAAACATGCAGAACACTCCGGCTTAATCGCAGGGCTTGGGGCCTGGCCTGGCCTCTTTTGAAAGAGGTGTGTCCTTCTTACTCACACAGCATACCCCTTGAAGGGTAGCATGGGACTTCTGACATAACACCCCCTCACAACCAAACTGTTGGCAGAAACATCAACATTCTACTTTTTATGTTTGAATGCTCAGAATCCTCCTTGGTGCCTTTTTGCCTTTGCCCCTAATCCTGCCTACTCACCCAGCCCTGTCTGTCCTTTCTGTCCTCACTCCCTCATCACTGGTAAAATCCTAATCCAGCCATGCATCACCTTGGCCTTGATGGTCTCGAAAAAGATCTCTGTAAATATCCTCCTGCCCTTTCTCCCTCGAGTTCCTGCTGTATTAGCATGTGGCCAAGTAACACTTACTTATAAACCCAAATTTCCTACCATTTCCCCACCTAACCCGTCTTTGCCTGTTAAGTCCAAACTCTGGCCTCTTCCAGACTCGCCATTACTGGAGTTCTCTCTCCTCGAAACTACGTGTCCCCGTGCTCCTTCCTACCAGGTGAGCCAGCCCAGCATTGACACTGCTCCCCAGGGGTCACGTTCTCATCATGGACTCTGAGTTATGCTGGGTTCTGGGACTCCCACGCTCTTCTCTCTTCTCTTTAGACAAATCCAGCTATTCATGGTCCGGCCACATCTCACAATCTCTACCATGAGACCTTCCCCAGTGTCCCAGCCTGCCCTGATTTCTCCTTCCTCTGCATTCCTGTCGCACACATTACCTTTGCGTGGTTTACCCATAAATTTCAACCCTTTGCTTTGCCACTCATGGTTTATGTGGAAGATGACAGTATCATTTATTTCCCAAACCATGATGCTTTGGAGAGTAAAGAGGGGGCTCTCAATCGTTTCACCAGGGAAACAGGCATTTTTGAACTATCCTGGACAAAGCAGGACATGTAGCCATCCTACGTACACTTGGACCTCTTGTCTTCTCAACAAGACTGCAAGCCTCTGTGGGGCAGAGACCACATTCTAGATTTGCTTCTCATGCTCCTCGGCGTGTGACACAGTGCCAGCCATGTGAATAGATAGAGGAAGGAAGGAAAAGGGGATGGAAGGAATGAGGCAGTCAAATTCTGTTCACGGAAAAAGGTGGTTCCTTAAAAATGCCAACACAGCTCCACTACTTTGGCGGCGCACAGGGCACGAATAATGGGAGAACTACACAGCTTCTCCTTGACCCCTCGGAGGAGGGCATGAAATTCCAGAAGGCAGAATGTAAGCCTTCAGATGAGAAGAGACGCCAAATGACAAGTCAAGTTGTGTACCACAGTCGAGGCTGGTAGAAATCTCGTCACCCAGAAGCATCACGATGACCCTGAATGTCAGACCTGCTTTGTCCAGTGGAGACCTGGAAATCCCTGACTTGTCAAGTGTCCTAGAGCAGCCTCCTCGGTCTGCTGCATGGAAGGAGCAGAATATCCTGCTTTCCTTCATACCGGAGAACAGTCCTCTTCAAACGTTACGTATAATAATGGCATTGCGGGACTGATGGAAACAAACCCCATCGTGGACCCCAACAGCCGGCTTAGCGTGCCATTTCCTGTCTTTGCCATCTCAAGTCTTCTGGAAACCTGAGTGTGCTTACCCATCCATATGTGTTTTTTAGCACTCACCATCATGGCACCGTGGTGCTTCAAAGGCAGTATCAAAGAAAAGAGGACTTTTATATTGTCAGCCTCAAAATGGGAGCCCCAAAATTCTCCTTTAGCAGATCTCCATTAGAGGAGGTGGTTATCACCATTAAGAAAGAACAGGGAACAAAAGCCTCTGAGGCATTGGCCTGCCCAACCCCCAGCGTCATCACCCTGAAGTCACACCACCACACCACACACACCACACCACGCCCACAGGCCAGTAGCGGCAGGGATGGTGGCGAGCGTCCTGATCCAGTGACCTGATCCTCGTAGGTGAGGCCCTGTCACTACCCCTGCCCTCCTAGCTCATCACTCTCATTCTTCCCCCCTTAGCCATCTCTGAGTATAGGTGGCTGTGAGGGCCAGGACAGTACCTGAACTTCCAGAATGTTCCCTAACTTACTCTGGTACTGTGGGTACAGCTTCCAGACTTACCGGCCAGGGCATGAACTCAGCACCTCGTGGAATGACTTCAAAAGTTCGTATGAACTTAATGAAACCTTAGTTTATTTTTAATTTTTATTTTTTTAAGATTTTATTTATTAGAGAGTGAGAGAGAGAGCACAAGCAGGGGGAGGAGGCAGAAGGAGAGGGAGAAACAGGTTCCTCACTAAGTGGGGAACCCGATACCGGGCTCAATCCCAGGACCCTGGGATCATGACCTGAGCCAAAGGCAGACACTTAACCGACTGAGCCCCCCACGTGTCCCAGAAACCCTACCTTTAAAAACTGAGAGAAAAAGTCAGTACATTCTCCTCATCATTTACATGCAGAGCAGACGAATACAGCAGCGCCCCGCGCCCCAGAGGTTGGGGAGAGGGAGCGTCTTATGCCACTTGCCTGACTTCTTGAACCGATGGTTCTGTCAGCTCTGATCTAGAAAATAAGTGGGTTGTACTATTTCCAAGATGTCTTGCAAGTAGAATTTCTATAAATCTGTGATTTTTCCAGGCACATTTTTCTGTGCCTGAAAAAAGGAGTAAATAGTAAAACCACCATGACATCAAAACTGGTTATTATCCAGACCTTAATATTTCACAGATATAATTTATTCCCTTGAAATATAGCAAACATGTTAAACAAACATGTGTTGTTGGAGCGAGCCAAAGGAAAGTGTTCATCATAGCTCCCACTAAGTTGTATTATACGTGAGCTCTGCTGAGGGTTCTCTCGAATCGAAGTAAATTTAAGATTAACTTTGTTTAATCTGAGAAACCACTAAAGGCACTTTCTTTTAGACAGAGATGCCATTGTAGCAAAAGGAAGACAAGGGATATTGTTCTTTTCCCCCAGACTGTTCTGGCCTCAAATCTTTGAGAATCGCTGTGATTAAACAAGATTGCTCAGACCTCAAAGCCCCACCAGTTTGGGGATCCTGAAAGGAGCACTGTGGGTGTAGACCCACTCCTGATGCTGTGATTAAGGTCTTGAAACACTACCTTCTCTTGGGGGGAAAAAAAGGAAGAGGTGTGGGTTGGCTGGTTTTTTAAATCTCTGCCAGTTCAGAAAGTCTATGGTTCAGTAATTTTACTCCAGATTCTCAGAAGTAATCCTAGAGAATTAAGTAAATATGACTGGGAATCAATTTTATGGAAATTACAGCCCCGCACGGGGATCAGCACTAGGGACAAAGAATACGATGGACATGATGGTCACCCTTCCCTCCGACTGACCGGCTGGCTCACCTGTAGTCCCCTGCGTAGATAATCCAGGAGGACATTCTCATTTCATCACTGAATGCATCATTGTTGGCACTGCTGTATTTTCTTCACTTGTTAACTTTAAAGATTTCATTTTTAGGTGCATTAGTTGATGAACTGTGCTGAATCTTTTGGTTAGATGAAATCCCAAATGAACTTGAGGGTTCCGTGTAATCTCAAGACCTACGGCTGTTTACTGAAGAAATTCTCTAGTTCTTTCAAGTGAAGCCACAGACCCAAGAAAACTGTTTCTCAGGTTTTATTCTTTCACGAACCGCTGCCCGACATGGGCCAGCCACCATGTGCGAGGGAGCCACGATCTCTGCCCTTGCCAAGTGCAGAGCCTCACTGATCACTACATGCTGTAATTCTGAAAACCACTGGTTAACGAGCTCAGGGGGCCCTTGGCTGAGAAGGTCATGTTTATTTCAGCTGAGAGCCCAGGAGGTGGGCTTGTGACTGAAGTCTTCCCCCTGCTGCTCCGGGCAGGCAAAGTACTGAGTCTTCTCTGTGATCCCCCCTTCGCCACCCCGAGAGAGAGAGTGGATGTAGGCAGCAGACTTGAGATCCCGTCAGAACTTTGTCCCAGCATCGTCCTAAGAGAAACTCTGATTGGTTCATAGGCTGACGGAAGAATGGCATTTGTCCCCATTAGCAGTGGTCGTTAGGCCAGAAGTGGAAATAGTAGCATTCTTCTTCATCTTAAATACGCTGAAGACATTTTCCAAGATTCATTTTCTCTCCACCGTACCACTGAGGTTTAAAACAGATGTTATATTTACTTCATACCCACCCTTTTATTAAGAGTCAAAATGCTCGGGGCACCTGGGGGGCTCAGTCGGTTTAGCATCCGACTCTTGATTCCAGCTCAGGTCATGATCTCAGGGTCCTGAGATCGACCCCTGCCTTGGGGCTCTGCGCTGGGCGTGGAGCCTGCTTAAGATTCTCTCTCTCTCCCTTCCTCTCCTTCTGCACCTCCCCCTCTTTAAAAAAAATAAGTAAAAATATTCTTCTACCATCTCCTTTCTTTCTCCCTCCCACTCCAGAGTAACCCGAGGTTGGTGTGAATCTTTCTCCCTTATGTTTTTCTACATTACTGCTTAAGTGTGTGTCCATAAATCACCCACACTACTGTCTTGTGAATTTATGAATACACACACACAGCCTTATACTGTACTTTTGCAACTTTGTGACTTTTTTTAAAAAGACTTATCCATATCGATATATTATAAATCTCGTTGATTCAGTTTAACCACTAACCATCCTATCAACACAGTGATTTTTTTTCTGCAGTCTTCTGTTAAGGGGCAGTTAGGCTGGCAACAGTCCCCTTTGTGTTTCCTGTGGCTCATGTAGGCGTTTCTCTGGGGTCACACCGGGGAGCAGAACTGAGGACATGAGCGTCTTCAGCTTCATTAAGCATTTTGCCAAATGGCTTTTTCATGTGACACATCACTTACATAACCACCAGCAACAAATAAGAAATCCTGTTTTGCCTCGTTCTTGCCAACATGTGGTACTAATGGGCTTTAATCTTTCCCTGTCTGATTGGTCTTAAACGGTACCTCAGTGGTGGATTCCCTGATTAAGAATGTTGACCATCCTTTCTACTCACCACTCTAACCCTTTTCCTGTCTCTCCAATAGGCTGTTGTATTCTGTATGACTTCTATGAATTCTTCTGTCAGTTGCACATGTTACAAATGTTTTCTCTCATTTTCTCACCTGTGAAAACTCTCTCTCTGACCTATTACCACACCAAAGTTGAGATCTAACAACCAGATAGACTACTTGATGCCTTTTTTTTTTTAAGATTTTATTTATTTATTTGAGAGAGAGGCAGTGTGAGAGAGAGCATGAGCGAGGAGAAAGTCAGAGGAAGAAGCAGACTCCCCGTGGAGTTGGGAGCCCGATGCGGGACTCGATCCCGGGACTCCCGGATCATGACCTGAGCCGAAGGCAGTCGTCCAACCAAGTGAGCCACCCAGGCGTCCCATCTGTTTTTTGTTTTTTTTTTTTTTATGGCTGTTTTAAGAAATTCTCCCTACCATGATGATATATAAATGTGAGGGAAGGATTTAATTTGTTTTTCTCTCTGGGCAATAATCATTTTAACACCATCCTCTTTTTTTACATGGATTGTAATTGCCCCTCAGTCCTATACTGAGCTCTCACTTTACCTGTTTACACTTGGTCTTTTTTCTGCCTCTGAGCCAGTCCTACAGTTTTCATTAGTTTGGCATTGAAGGAGTTCCTAGTATCTCACAGCTTATGCCCTCTCTCCCCCTCCGCCCCTCCCCCCCCTGCTCTCAGCGCTCTTCTTCCTCAGCTACGGCCTGTAGTAATTCTTCGAGGGTCTGTGTGGTACGTTACTGCAGTCTCTGTTCTGACCATTTCCCTATTTCACCCTCACTGTTGAATGGTGTGTAGTCCAGTGGGGTACTGTGCCCTAGCCTGAGGGCGGCTTTTGCAGAGCAATTTGAAAACATCCCACGTTCTTCAAGATTTGGTTGCTATTGTCGGTCTGTTGTTCTTCCATAGATAATCTGTCTTTTCAGTCTAGTTGCTTTTAAGATCTCTTTGCCTTGGTATTCTGTTTTCTCTGTCTAGGTATATATTCTTATGAATGTGCTTGGTTGCCTGATTTGTGGTCATTCATGTGTAATTGGTGCTGAATTAAGAATCAGGTTTTAACTTGGGGCATCTGGGTGGCTCAGTCAGTTGGGTGTCTGATTCTTGGTTCCAGCTCATGTCTTGATCTCAGGGTCGTGAGTTTGGAGAGGAAAAAAAAAAAAGAGGCTAAGCGTCTGCCTTCGGCTCAGGTCATGGTCCCAGTGTTCTGGGATTGAGTCTGCATCGGGCTCCTTGCCCAGCGGGGAACCTGCTTCTCCTTCTGCTTGCTTCTCTCTCTCTCTCTCTCTCCCCCTCTGACAAATAAATAAAATCTTAAGAAGAAAAAGAAAAATCGGACTTCAGTGTGTATAAAATGTTCTTTCAAGAAGGCTCTTTTGGTCTCAAAACACAATGTCACTAACGCTCCCTTAGGAAGAAGCTAAGTTTTGCAAGGCTGCAAAATAGACACGCTCTTGAGTGCCTGCACACTGCCTCCCTTGCTTCCAAGCGACACTTGTCAGTCTCTCTGGCTCCCTTCTTCTCTCTGCACATGTGCTCCTTCTCCTCCTTACCAGCTGGCTTCCTCCACTTGCTTCCTTCCTCTGCGCCCCCTACCCCCAGTTGTGGTTTGCAAGGTATGTTGGGGCCACTCACGCCATGAGGTCTCAGCTTTACCTACTACTGCTCAAGCCCTCGGCCTCTCCTTGCTTGCTATTCTGAGAAGCTCATCCTTTTGTGCCGTCTGTGGTCAAGCACCTGTCATTGCTCTGACTGAGCTGAGGACACAGGTACGAAACATTCCTGCCCACTTGGGCAGCAGGGGCCGGGGGCATGGGGAGGTTTTCCAGAGGCATCTTTGAGCTTGGCCAGCCTCTCACCATCCAGCTGCTTTGCTTCAAGTCAAGCCTTCTGTTGAGTTTTTCATTCCAGCACCTTGATTCCAAGAAGTGAGAGTACTGGGTCATGACAGATGTTCCCCATGGAAGGTAATCCCTGCTTACGCACTAACTAATTGCATTGTTGCTTATTGATTAGTCCCTTGTAGATCTAGTCATTGTGAGCTGGTTTCTCAGGCCTGAAGCCCTGGGTGATCTGAGACAATCAGAGTTTTGAAGCTGCACGCCGAGAGCCCATCTCTAGACCAGCAGCACTTGCCCCGAGATCTGAAGCATTAGAACACCGTGCACCATCCTCCAGCCCTTCTTCTAGCTCTTTCCCTTTCTCTCCTAGCATGTCCATGTTTCTTGTGACTAATAAATTACTGGAATGGGTATCAAGCCTATGACTTGTGGATTTCAGCTGTCCCCTGGAATCTGGGAAATGAAACACCATATTATCATCAGAGAAAAGATATTCTCTGTTAGATCCATATAAAATGTGGACCAAGGGGCACCTGGGTGGCTCAGTGGGTTAAGCCTCTGCCTTCAGCTCAAGTCATAACCTCAGGGTCCTGGGATCGAGCCCCACATCAGGCTCTCTGCTCAGCAGGGAGTCTGCTCCCCACCCCACTCACCTCCCTGCCTACTTGTGATCTCTGTCAAATAAATAAAATATTTTTTTAAAAAAGTGGACCAAGTCCTCAGTCTCAGAAGTTGAAAAAACCTATATACCCATCCTCCTCAAGGCCCACTTAACTTCTCCCTTCCTTGCCTCAGGCTGACTAACCCCTTTGATCTAGAGGGGAGGTGATCTCACAGACACCCAGGTCCTCTCCCTTCTTGTCCACCCTTCTGTTTTGTGTAGATGAAAGTAAGACCAACATTCACAACGTTAAGTTAGCTATTGATTTGCTTATATTTAGAATTCAGTCATTATTCTTCTACAAAATCTATGTGCTCATATATAACTTTAAATTAAAAATTAGGAGGCGCCTGGGTGGCTCAGGTGGTTAAGCATCTGCCTTCAGCTCAGGTCATGATCCCAGGGTCCTGGGATCAAGCCCCATATAGGTCTCTTTGCTTAGCAGGGAGCCTCCTTCTCCCTCTCATTCTTTTCTCTGTGCTCTAACAATCTTTTAAAAAAATTATTTTTAAAAAACTAAATAATTGATGTGGAAAATAATCCCTATTAGCCATGCAGTCTGGGACCGGTTACTTAACCCACCTGTACTTTGATTTTGTCTCTAGTGTAAGATCCCAGCACCTGTACCATCAGGTTACAGCGACCATTAAATGAGATAGATCTATAACGTGCTTATTAGCACATGGGAAGCTCCACATAATAGTTTCAAAAGATCAAAGGGAAGAGGGGGCCGTGGGAGGGTGCTGGTGGTCTTCGGGTGGCTCTCATGTGAGGAGGGGGAACGCGGGCGGCCTGCAGGAAGACCTCACCGGCTCCCCCTGCAGGCTTGCGCCAGGGCTCCCTCTCCTTGGCACAGCCCCAAAACCTAACCACAGAGAGAGCTCCTTCCCACTGGTCCCTGGCCCTGCTTGGGGACATGGGCGGGGCCCGGGAGGACCTGGCTTCAGTGTGGCTTGATGCCCGCCTTGATTACCACTTGTCTGACCAAAACGTAAAACTGCATCATCAGATCAGAACTTGGGCTCTCTCTGCTGGCCAGCTGTGGCCTCGTCTGAAGGTGCCGCAGAGAAACGAAAGCTCTGCAGGTCTCCTCCTGCTTCTCCAAGTGTCTCTGCCATCCAGTGACTTCCTTTAAACACCCTCTCCATGTTCTGTTTTTCCCATGATAGGGAGCCAGAAAAATCCTCTAGGAACCACTGTGTGAACAGATAGCTATTTGGGGAACTCGGCCAATCCGCCGTGTCCTCAGCAGGGCACAACCAGACACCCTATAGACTGCCTGTTCATTGATGATTACATTAGATGCTGCGTTTCCCGGGGAAGGATCTGCTCAGCCACCGCCAGCTTATTCATTATTTATATACAATTAAAGGGCACGGTTCAAATGAAAACAAGCATATGAGAAAAGTTATTACTCATGTACAGATCAAATTGAACATTTGTTATTTCCCTAGTGACTTAACATACCCTTTGTACCTTGGGACCTCAAATTATATGAAGCGCAGGAGATGCTTCAACTCTTTTACTTAGTCTCATTGTTGGCTGTAATCCGCTTGCTTGGATTATTCGGACTTGTTTAAAATTAGTCCTTGCTTCTCCTTAATATATGAAAATAGAAAAAAGAGGGAAATTTCTTTTTAGTACCTATTGTATTCTAAGGATGGATGCAAATTGTGCTATGATTCTTAATGACCCACCATTAACGTAGTAGGAAACCCAGTGCATTAATGCAATGCCTCTTTTCACATCATTACTCCTAATGGAACTGTTACCAGGATAATAGCTTGACCTTTAGCTATAGATTCAGACAGCAAAATATATTCTGCTTACTCGATACCTCTATTCACACAGCATATTGAGCATTTTCGGATCAATACAATGACAATCTTTTGGCCTTGTTCTAAGGCCTCATCTGCACATGTAACAGAATAGGATTTCATCTTTAGGAGATAGATGCAAGTTAAAAGTCTCTTTTAAGTTTGAATGTGATCCATGAAATAGAATATCAGTAATACAGCCTGTGGAACTATTTGTTGGTGTAGGTATTTTCTGAGAAGCCTAATGCTGTGCCTTCAAAGGTCTCAGACACAGACCCAGAAGACAGAGATTTCCCTGGCTTTTTATTGTGACTGGATGAATTTTAACTGAAAGGAGAAAAAAGAAATCGAAATTATTGCCTTTTTAGTGGGTGACAGAATATTTGAGCCCAAGATTAGCTTAGAAGGATCTGCTTGGAAGTCCCTCACAGAGTGGGAGAAAACATTCCAGAGCCTTCCCTTTGGTTCTCCTAAACTTGGTTATTGACATGCGTGGTTGCTAGGAGTCACTTTGATGTTGGCATAACCCACATTGACTTTGTAATTTGGAACCACTGTTTTCTAGTGTGTGCTAATTTGGACACAGGCATTTCACAATCTAAGAAAAGAGGGGTTGCTATAGAAATTAATTTTAGAAATAATATCACAGGGAGGGAGATGTTTACCTGGTAAGATGATACATTCAGTCATTTTTGTGGTACACATTTTCACATAAATTAACAGTGTGCTACATACAATTATTTTCTTTTTGTTAAAATAGAACTTCGAGAACCTTTTGGCAATTCTCTGATTAGCAAGTGTTATTGTGGGCATTTGGATGTAATTCAGTCTTGTTTAACTATATTCCATGAACTAAAACTTCCTAATTAGTCTAAATTCATGAGCTATTGTATCTGTTGCCATTAGAAACAAAACTGGAAAATATATGTGTTCATCAAATATTTATTGATCTCTTACTCAGTACAGGGCACTGTTGTTGGTGCTTTGAGGGAGACAAGATACATGAGAGCCCTTGAAGTGGTCTCCAATCTGGCATAGGGGATTCAATGACACACCTACTCCTGGGGATAGCACAGCATCTGCCTCCCTCCCGAGTAGAGAGTAGAGTCCGCAGGGCTTGCTCATGCCCACAGGCCGTATACTAGATGACCTGGTTGACATTCTCCCCTATCCTCAGCCTTGCTTTCTAATCGTCTCCCTTCCTCTGCTCGGTGGGGGCTGGAGTGGACCCTTTCCATCAAGGCTCTTACCACAGCCACACACCTTCCTCTCCCTCTCAGGTCCTGCTGGCACCTTGAGTGACTTCACGATCCTCATGAAAGATCCTGACCCCTAGCCATACCATCTCCAGACCCAGTCCCCTGTGACCTCACCTCAACATTCTCATACAGAACCGCTACCCCACAGATGTCATCTACTCCAACATGACACTCTCAATTACCCTTACTCTATGACACCACCTTGCCAACCCCACTGATTCCATTCCCTGATCCCCAGAGATTTTTTTCCAAGCGTCTGAGCCTTTTTCTGTCTTTGCTTCCTCCCCAGATTTGGGGAGGGGGCGGGGGAGTGAAGAAAACAGAGGTAATGGAGTCTCGCTGGCATCTGCAAGGGCTTTCTGTCCCTGTCCTCTTGCCAAAACTGTCCAGCAGAATCCTGACCTGGGCCAATCCTGCCATCCAGTGGCACCACTCCTAGCCCCCAGCTGCAAGTTGCCACAGGACTGTTGCCACCACAAGCATGTAGGCTTCTCTTTGGCTTGCCATCCTCACGTCCTTGGTCTACCGCTGTCCTCTTCCTCTTCTTCTCAGAGGCAATGCCAGACATTCCCCACACTCTCCCTAACCTTTGCCACTGAGTCACTGAGGTCTCAGAAGTGACTGCTCCAACCTAGACCACTTCTAGATCCACCCCAGCTCCCACTCCCTCTGGGAGCAGTGCGGGGGGGGGGGGGGGGGTGTCTTCCTCCTGTTCAAGGGCAACCCCTCCCCCCAACCCGTTCCAGATCCCACCGCCTCAGTTCTTCTGGCATGGTTCCTTTGACTGTCTCCTTCCTTCTCCTGGATCCTGCCTTCTCCAGAATGGAAACCATGCTCACGTCTCTCCCGCCTACAGCCCTCCCCCAACCCGGCCCCTCTTCTTCTTCTTCCCCCACTGACCTGGTGTTTCTGGAATGTCATCTGTGGCCGCCCCACCTCTCCCTTGAGGGGCTCCAGTGACACCTAGCAAAGCGCTGTGCCTGACCCTCTCTTCTGCACTTCAGACTATTGTCCCTTGTCTTTGTTAGCGCCCCTCACTGGTCTTTACAGACCGCACTTCCCAGTTCTCTGGATTTTGCCAGTCCTGTGCCTTCATCTCCTTCCATCTGGGGTTCTCTCTGGCTCTGGGCTTGGCCCCATGCTCTCTTGGCCAACACTTTTTTCTCATTGCTCTACCACCTATAGGTATATGCCTCTTGGGTCCGTATCTTCTGCCTGGACCCCCTCCCTGAGCCACAGGCTTCTGTGCCAAGTAGCAGCTAGCCATCCCCATGTGGGTGCTTCACAGACACCCCAAATCAGCACGACCCAAACCGAACCCAGCACAGCGTGCCTTTCCCCTCAAACGTGCCATTTCTCCCGTATCTACCAGATCCAGTCACCCCCACCGCCTGCTCTCTAATGTTTGACTGGGTCTGGTCCCCACTGTTGTAGCCATATGAAAATACACTTTCTGGAACACTTAAAAACAAACAAACCAACAACAACAACAAAAAAAATGACGCTTTTTAACGCCGTTTCCCTGACGTAGTGATATAAAGTGGGTTCTGCGATTCTTTGGTTTATGTATCGGCTGCTGAGTCTTCTAGGCACACTCTGTCCATTTATCTACAGAGACTTTTGAAGTAGTTCTTTTATTTGAATGAACTTCTTTTTTGGTGGTGGATATGGAACCTCTTCGGTCATATTTAGCGCAATCAGCTTTTCTTATTCTGATGAAATGTTTCTTTTTCGTTCAGTAGAAGTTTTACAGTTGTTGAGAGTGGAATCCGTCAACATTCCCCTGCCCCTTTTTTTTTTAAAGAAACCTTTAAAACATTAAAATTGCCAGTATTTTAAATACCATGGAAGTAGGGGATCTGACACATACCAGGTCTTGTCCTTGCACAGATGAGGGTGTGACAGTGCCCAGGAGCAGAGGGAAGAGAGACTGTCCGCTGCAGCGCTGGGATGGGCTACCACACACTGCGTGCCTTTCAGAGGGCCACCGTCCTGTCTCCCTCATTTCCCATCACGGCTCCCTCCATAGCTCCCCGCGCACCACTCTCCCAGGTGCAAGCACCACACGCCAGAGATTGATTCTTAGTACTTCCCAGACTCTAAGACACACCTGAATTATTATTCGAGTGTTGACTGAGTTAGAGGGAAACACTGTGAGAATGCCATCTTTTTGTGTCATCTGGCATTCGATTTTGTATGATCTTGCCCGAGATTCAATTTACCAACAGTACTAATCCATTGGCTGAATTCTGTCATGGCACCAGCAGACCCAGAGGAAGCCTTTCCTTCTCTGCCCATAAGACACGTGTACACGCATGTGGAACAAATAGAAAGAGAGGTTCCATTTGAACTACTTGTGTTTTATGGCCAGCTGCATCCTGAGGCACCATCCAGTCTATGTGAGGGGGGGTCCTGCCAGCCTCCATCTTTACCAAGGTAACGTAGTATAGACGTTGAAGAAACCCACTTTTAGAAAGACACATCTTTTTTTCTTTTTGGAATATATTCCTATTTCAGATCTGTGTGGTTTATTTGTGAAAGTATTTAACAATCTTTCATATTTTCTCTCAGTCTTCACAGAAAAATACTGTACGGCTAACCATGTGGATAAGCTTCCTGGCCCGAGAGACTGGGTACAGATTCTGCAAGATCAAATCAAACTGGCCAGAAGAAGGTTAAAAAGAGGCTCAGGTATGAATCAGCTGCAGGAAAAGAATCATCACCAGCAGCCCTTTCCTGAATTCTTAGATGCAGCAATGTACTCTGTTCTAGGGCACTTTGCTGTCTTTTGTCTTTTGAAGGAAAAGCTCTGGAGAAGGTGCTGTGATTTTGCATTTTAAAGTCTTACTCGTGTGAGTTCTGAAATTCACCTGAAGGTTAAATAGTAAAAATTACATCAGGCCATTTACTTTTACTAGTATGAATGAAGAAGATTACTCATCTTGTTCATGGCCTTGTGTGTCTTACCTGTGAAGCAGGGTCTCTGTTTTATGATCCACTTCTATTTGCTGTAGAGTTTTGTTTGTTTGGATCTGCATGACTTTATTAAAAAGTACCAGCTGCTTGAGGTAAAAAAACAAAAAACAATAATCCTCCTACCAGAAACACCACATGAAATAGACAAAGGGATTTTAAGTTGCATAGATATTTTTACAAATCTGGCTTTGGCAGTTTGGAGATGATTTTACCCAGGAACGTGAATATCAGTTGAACTAGGACTACTTAGATTTGGTGATTTGCAATCCCAAATGATAGTGATTTACCAGTGATTTACCAGTGAAGAATTCCTTTGAAGTCAGTTTTCTGCCATCATGTAAGAATAATCATCTCTAGGAGGACACAAACCTCTAGACATTATTTTTTAAACAAACAAACAATTCCCATCAAACCTCAGGATGCCTGGCCCACTAAGAGCCTCCGTGCTTCTCTAGCAGAGCGCACAGGTGTGGGAGCCGAGCTCCAGATGCTGACTGCTGCACAGCTGGCTGGTACGGAGGCCTGGAGAACAGCAGCACACACACGTCTCTGGATCCCTTAGGTGCACTCACAGCGTCCTGGGAACAGTGACCAGTCCCCGGGGGGGAGCCCCCCAGCTCAGGCTGGGAATGCCCTCGATGCAGCGAGACACGGGCGGCAAGGGACCAAGTATGTCTTCAGGGTGAAAAACCTTACAGCTCTCTTCCGTAAAGTAGCTATCAGGACTCTAAAGTATTTAGCTGTAGATAACTTTATTTTTAATTAAAACCTTCCCTTCCTCTTTTTTTTTCTTCCCCATTCGCTTCCCTTTATCCGAACTGATGCTCTCCATACACAGCAGTGGACAACTGGTATTTGTTGTTGGTAGAAACGTAGTGTTTCATCAGGCAGTAAGTTGTGGTGGAGTCCAGACCTGGCGTTCAGGTCTCTCCTCTGCCCCTCACCAGCCCTGGACCCCGGGAAAGTCACTCCAGCTTCCCAGTCCTCAGTGTCTCAATCATGAAGGGACAGAAAGATAAGCCTGTTTCTCAGTTATCACGAGGTTCCGGACATACGTCATACGTAAATGTCTCCATAAACAGAACCAGTGTGCCTTCTGAAAATGTCTGCATTCGTGGGCAGCAGCACTGGGGAGGGGGTGTCCTAGGTCTGGGGGCCAGGCACCCCGCCCTGCCCGGCAGTCCCCTCTGCTCCCGTTGTCCCAGCGGAACTGCTACTAACGTCCTTTGCGACTGCACAGGTTTCCAGGCTTAGATAATGAATAAATGATACACTTGCCCTTCCCCCGGGTTTCTCCTTTTCCTCTGCCTTCTTTTTCTTAATCTACAAATAAACCGCAAATAAACTCAGCAGGGGCACACTGGGAAGAACAGGTCTGACTTCCTAGCTCCCATCTGCCATTTCCAAATTCCTGGGTTCTCCTCTGAGCCTCAGGCTCTCCGTTTATATAACGAGGCTAATACCTGCCTCAGGGCTGTTTTTAGAGTTAGAATCAGACCGTGTAAGCATTGCCACTAATATAAAGCCAACGGGCAATGCTCAAAAAATGTTCAGGCCCTGATCCTCCTTCCCTTTGCCAACCCCAAACAAAGCAGAACTATTCCTTTATCCCTGCCATTTCTTAAAACCACCACCATCACATTCTCCTGGATGATGTTGGTCAGATTTCCTCCCAGAGGGTTTGCGTTGCCTGAGTCAGCTTACCTGTCCCTGCTCACTTCAGAACCCATTGCCTTTTGCCCTCTGCCCCGCCCCCATACAGAAACTCCCACTGCATTCTCGTGGGACGATCAAATTCGCCCTCTGCTTACATTAACACTCCACTTGACCTGCTTGTTGATTTGACTCCATGGGGTCTGTTCCCCTGGGCTCTGGGGCCTCCCTGTCTTTGCTTGTCCTCCCTGTTCTCCCACACTGCCTTCAGTCTAGTCCACGGCCGCTGCCTTCTTCTGGGGCGCACCTCCGAAACCCCATGGCTTGCTTTCCATTCTTGGTGCTGTTGTTGTTCTAAGGCCTCACCCAGGACTTGATCCGTCCCACCAAGGAAGGCTCACCAGTATGCCACTCCAGACTGGCCGTGTGCCGAGACCCTAAACTTCGCTGAGAATTAGGTACTTCCGCTAGCTTTTTGTCTTCCCCAAACACAATCTCTCATACACCCCCTCCCTTCAGCATGGCAGGCAGCCTCCCTGACAACCGGCCCCACCTTCCTCAACCACTTCTCCTGCCTCAGCCTCACCAGCCGCCTCCCTGTTGTGAACCCTGCTGGGCTCTCCCTGGGAAACAGCACCTACTCTTGTCACAGATCTTAAAGGGCACTTCCTCCTGGAGCCCCGATAAGTGGCCCCTGCTCTTTCTGCCACCAGAACAATGGCACTCCTGTCTCTTCCACTGACCACGAGATCCCCAGGAGCAGGGTCTGCACCTGAGTCATGTTTCTATCCCAAGTGTGTGGCACAGCATGGGTACACAAGAATATTTGTTGAATTAACCCACAAATCAGTCCGTGGAAAAGAGGAGGCAATAATCACAACGAAAAGGTCTTATTATTTAGCTCATCCTAGTCACGTAAGATCCTGGAAACTATTCTATTAGTTCCTTACTTGACATTCAAATACTTATTCTATGCCCCCCAGAAGCCACAGGATGACAACATCACTGAGCTCTGTCCCTGGGGACGAGGTCCCTAGGACTCCTGGGGACGAGGTCCCTAGGACTCCTGGGGATGCCTGTGACATGCACGTGGTCGTCCTTGAGTGTCCCTTCCTTCTTCCTCCTCGAGCACGATCTCCCATTTCCTTCTCTGCACCCTACCTCCTTAGTCCCCTCCCGATTTCCTCTCTTCCCGCTTCTTCCCCCAAAGGTTCAGAGTCTTGCCGTCACAGTGGCCTGACCTCACTCAAGGTAGACACACTGAATAACAATTAGGAAGGTTAACTCCCCTGGTGGGTCTCTCACTCCTCCTTATGCTAACAGTCTTCTGCCTGCCTCAACTTTGTTTGCCTCTCAAAGACCCTTTTATTACTTCAGCCTCCTTAGACTTCAGGCTCCAGGAAAGTGTTGGGGGAAAGGGTCACAGTTGAATGACAGGTGTTATCAAAGACAACTGCCCAGTAGACCACACAGCAAACTGAGCACTGATGTCATGCTGGGTGTTGTGTCTCCTCAGTTTTACATCCCAAATAACATTCCATTTATTAAGCCTGAATAGTGTCTTTGCTAGTGAGTATTTAATTGGTCCTGTGTTGCCGAAATTCTACCTTGGCGATCTTGACTGTTTGCATATGTAGGAACTTCGTTTACCTATTGAGGAAATTGTTGAAGCCCAAAAACAGAGATGCTAAGGAGAATCGTCAGGCCTGAGAGAAATCTAAAATTTGCCATAGCGAAGAAACCTGAATTTAATAGTCTGTAAGCCCGAAAGGGAGGGAAAGGGCCAAAGTACCCAAGATCCATCCACTTGACTACTTTCTGGTGCTTCCACACACTGGTCCCAGGAATGACACCAGCCTCCAGCCAGAGGGGGATTAGCATATGCATGCCCTTCTGTTCCTCAGCCTAGAATCCACAGAAGCTGCCTGGTCCCTGCTTGCTCCACAGCGGGTGAGGGGAGGCAGTGGGAAAATGGGAGAAATACGTGGAGCAACTTGGGAGCTTGGGGAAAAAGAACTGTATGAATCCAGAGTACCGATACTGCTAATTCAGGAAAGACAGAGCCAACTCCGAGGAAGGAAGAAGGGCGCTCTGTGTTACGGAACACATGCCTCTAGCTGAGGAGAAGGATTACAAATCCCTGGGGAACCTGAAAAGTTTAAGTCTGAAGAGGAACCTCTGAAGGTAGAAGACATGAAAATTAGGGAGGATATGGAGTATACAGAGTGTATTGTAGAAAGCTATCTTCAGAGACACAGAAACAGCCTTTCTGGTGTTAAAAGGAAACCCACAGGCTCAAAATGGAGTCTCTTGTGCCAGGCCACATCACCAGACTGGGGCGTAGTCCCTAATCTGACTGCACTTTCAACCTCCCCCGGGGAATGTACTCGTAACTGGTCAGTCAGGGATTTGAGGGTCAGCTCCAATAAAGTAATCGGTCACACGGACCTTCTCCATCTCCCTGAGCAAGATGAAGTAATCCACCTACTAAGACCCTTCTGTCCCCAAAGGAAGGTGACCTTACCCACAATAATCCTTTCTCTGTTGATGACTTTCCCGTCCTGTCTTTTCAAACCTTCATGCTTTGCCGGAGCCCTTTGGAGCTGGATGGGATGCTGCTCAATTCCTGAATCCCTTCATAGAGCCAACTGGGTCTCCACATTTACTCAGATGAATTGTATTTTTCAACTGGGAACGGCCCACATGACTTAAAATAGGAAGTTTCGTTTAAATTTTGTTTCCTTGTTGTAAGGTAGTGTGGAAACATCTTCAACATATAGTTGGTGGGGTTTTTGTTTTTTTGTTTGTTTATTTTTACAAAGAAAAAGGAAAATCCACTTGTAAGCTAGTTGGGGAAAAAGTTGATCTTGATATAAATTTATATTTGATTAAAAAAATTTTGTTTCCCTCGTGCTATATCTTTTATCCAGAAGCACATCTCTTTCCCCGCCCCCAACCCGTGTCAGATGCTGAGACCGATTAGGATGAGCTCTGGTCTCCATTCCCTTCCCTGCTTCTCCCCAGCAAACACACTTGCACATAGTGGGGACTTTCCTCCACATTCCTGCTTCTGTTTCCCACAGACTGGCCAGTGAGCACATTTCTTAACCATCCTGGCATCTGTATTAGTAATTCACGGGGACACACACATTGCACAGCTGCACGCCTGCTTGTGCAGAATGGGGTCCAAAGTGTGGACCACTCCCCCACCCTTCCCTTCCTGCAGGAGCCTCTCACGGGCTCAGACGGTGTCTGCCCCTTCCCTAGTCATCCCTGTTGGCCCAAGGGCATCTTCACATCGACCACTGGGTTTAGACGATCTGCCTAGCTGTTTGTGCTGGGCACCTTGGCATACCTCTGCCTTCTCGGCAGGTCCCTTCTGCATCTGAGAAGGGGCATGTGGTTCCAGGGCGAACCCAGCCCTGACCTACAGACCAGTCTAGACCAAGGCACACCACATCAGCAGTGACCTGCCAAATAGCCTTTCCCTTCTAGTTTCATCAAATATTGTTACACTTCATTCTCCTCAAGCGGTACCAAAGTGGGACCCTTGCCTGGCTTTCCTGTAGCTGGGAGCAACTGAGAGATCAATGTTGCTCCCGCTCATGCTCTTTTGTCTTGATTATTCTGTCCAAATGGTCATACGAACAGTGTCCCATAGATGTTCCACATCTTCAACCTTATTTACCATATTTGGTACACTTCCTGGATTAGGCACAGACTCCAACTGGGCAAGCTCATCGGCTCCGGCTCCGCTTGCTGCTGAAGGAAGCCCACCTTGCCTCCAGGAAAGAGAAGTGCCCCACGCAGATCTGAAAGGTGGTTCTGCAAGACCGAGTAGAAATTCATTGAGGGGGGCACCTGGGTGGCCCAGTGGGTTAAGCATTTGCCTTCAGCTCAGCTCATGGTCTCAGTGACCTGGGATCGAGCCCCGCATCAGGCTGTAACGGGCTCTGCTTCCCCTCTCTGCCTGCTTCTCTGCCTACTTGTGATTTCTCTGTCAAAGAAAGAAAGAAAGAAAGAAAGAAAAAACATTCATTGGGGGCTCTCCTCCCATGTAATAATTTCCTCCTGTAACTGGAATGATTCCTTTCTCGGTGTAGATTTTTAATCATTTTCATTAGGTTATTTCCTCCGAGCTTGCAACCACAGTTTTTTATTTGTGTTAGATCTAAGAGCAAAGCTGTCACTGCTATTAAATTTTTATTGAACTTGCCCAATCTTTTCTAAATTTCACAACTTGACTGTCACCTGAGAAGAAAGACTATGAGTTTGTTGGTACAGACAGATGTTATAATTAAATTTAAGGAACACAGCCGTGTTCTTCAGCTGTGACACTTGGCCCTGTTCGTGCCGCCAGCAGACACTAATTTGCATACAATAATTTGTATATTTTTCAGATGTACATTCTGTTTTTACTAGAGCACAGGATTGCATAGGCCTGGTTTTTAAAAAGTAGGGATGGTTAAATTACAAAGGGTGGGGTTTGGTTATAACTAAGGAGAAAGTAATTATACATGTAGAGAAAGTAACTGAAATATAAAATGAACTAGAAGTTGAAGATTTTAAAAATTAGCTCACAGTGATGCAGGCAGTATATGTCTGGACTGTTAACAGCAAAGAGATTAAGAGCCCAGGCATGAACCTGACTCACAGCCTTGGCTACTGACTAGCTACAGTCCCTTCATCTCTCTCTCTCTTTTTTTAAGTTTATTATTATTATTATTATTTTTAGTAATCTCTGTACCCAGCGGGGGCTCAAACCCATGACCCTGAGATCGAGCCACACACTCTTCTAACTGAGCCAGCCACCCGCCCTGTATTACCTTAGTCTCTTAACCTCCAGTTGTTTCCTTTGTCAAAATGGGCATATTAACTGACCTCCCTTGTAGGATTTTCTAAGAGTTAGATGACATGACATATGTCAAGTGCTCAGTAAATGGTAAACATTTAATAAATGGTGGTGGCTCTTGTTGATTTATTGGTATTATTACTGAAAATTTTTTTAAATTCTAGGCAGTGAAAGAACTACCATGTAGTTCATCTCCCTAATCAAATTCACTCAGGCCAATTAGGAGAAAATGGTGTCTTCTCAATATAAAGATAATGTATGTTCATCATTTCATAAATATTTACAATGATTTTAAAAACCCAAAGAACAAAATTTTAAATGTCTATAAGCCTCTCTTCCAGAAGGAGACACTGCTAACATTTTAGTATGTCCTGTATTTTGTCTGTAAGCTTATTTAAAGATTTTTAATCTTCTCTTTTATCCTCACACTTGAATCGAATGTTTTATGTTACTAAATAGTCCCCTACAGCATCATTTTAGAGGAGAAGAGCAGAAACTCTTCTCCAGCCCAGCCTGGCCGTGACTGCTATGTCCTTTCTGTGGCGGATTCAGCGGGTCGGCGCACGATGGGTCTTTCACGGAGGCCAGTCAGGGTGTAGCAACCTGAGGACGAGGTGTGAGAGCATGAACCGGACGGACGGAGGGAAATGTTCCCAGCCATATCTGCCCCTGATTGGGTTTAAAGCCACAGCAATAAAAACAGGAGCACAGTATTACTTTTGCTTCCCACCCACTCTACATTCCAACACGATGGCAAATGGCAGCCCCCACATGACTGGCCTCACATGCCCCTGTGAGAGGGAACCAGCCCTGGGATGCAGGGAGCAAATGACCCTGACGAAATGTCTTGACCTGTTCCCAGCAGGTCGGGGAGCCCGATCACCCCATCAGTTATCGGGAGACATGGGAGCACTCTCTTTTTTGTACTTAGTGGAAGGTTCTCTGTGACTGAAGGAGATACCTTTGGAAAACTCTTAAGATTAAAACATATCAGGCATGAGCAAAGGTTTGCATTTTAAAACACAGACGTGATGAATCTTTTGAAGATACACTTATTCCTTCTGATTTTCTTTATGACTGAATTGATGCCAATTTTAGACAGGCCGCTCTGGGATCAGAGTTTCCAGTCATCTCCAAAGAAAGGCTCGTTTCCAGGATTTCCTAAGCCTCCCCCACTGGGATGGTTCTGGGGATGACAAGGGAAAATTCTACCACAGGGATTCACTGACTTCTATCCTTCCATGATCATATTTAAACAATTCCTCCCAGATACTGGGTGGATATTTAAGCCTTGGCAAACAAGGGAAAATGAACTGAAATCATCAGTGATTGACAGAATAAGGTTCATAAGATACCAGAAAGAAATTCAATGCAGGAGAAAAGACATTATATCATTATCTTAAAAAATACTTAACTACTGGTACTAAAATATGTAATGTGAACCAACTGAAGCCGAAAGGGGGGAAGAAAGTTGAAACTATTATGCATTATTGGAGTTTTTAGATTGTATTACTGTATTCAGGAAAATGAATGTGCTCCCTGAGACTAATGAGATTTGTGTTTTATGTTTGTAACCAGCAGAGGTAGCTGACGGTGATGAAAGACTGGACAGCATTTCCCTACCACCAACAGGTAAAACACATTTACATTTTCATCACCCGCTGGAAAATGCAGCACATGAAAATATTTGCATTGAAAATGTTTGTAACATCACAGATGCAGATGCTTGAGGAAACGGCTTCTGGCCCAGACCCTAGTAATCAGAGGTTCTCAGTGCCCTGTGTTCAGAGAGATTTTTACCCTGAGTCTGAAAAGCTCCATTTTTCTCACACTCTCGAGAGTCTCACATTCTTGAGAGCCTCAGAACAGCAAGTCCTAAGAACTTAGTGTCATAACATCGTGCCTCCCAAAACCTGTGGGCATTAAGAGGACTTTTACATGAAACGATACTGCTTTCTAGAACAAGGATCACCAGTTTTATGATAAAATTCGTGTCCATTCAGTCCTCGTCCACCTCCCCCAAAAGGGGTTTTGAGAGGCAGTCGTGGCTCGTCATAAAACGGGCACTCAGCAAATAGTGCGAGTGCATGAACAGGCCAGTCCCTCCAGCTCGGCTGCCAATTCCTGGTCCTAGAAGCAGATCAGCCAGATAGAACATTTCCAGGCAGC
The DNA here is from genome assembly GCA_004024625.1 of Mellivora capensis. Lineage (NCBI taxonomy): Eukaryota > Metazoa > Chordata > Mammalia > Carnivora > Mustelidae > Mellivora > Mellivora capensis. The sequence goes on from PISX010002304.1 coordinate 90,513, forward strand.
ATCTGCTGCAGCGGGAAGCCACAGACATCATTCTGACTTCATAGTATTTGACTCCAACCCCGGCCTCCTTCCTCTGTGTTCACTTATACCTGAGAGCCTGAGGGATGGGGCCTGATCCCTGAGCCGCAGGACTGTTTACTCCCTGACTCTTTATTGACCTCCCTGCAAAGTCAACCTGACCATTTTCTGCCCACAAAACCCAGACACCCCAAAAAGCCCAACTCCAGATATAGGGTCTTAAGTTTTAAGTGAAATCTGGCAAATATAAGCGGAGGAGCTAGTCTTCGTAGGAGCGCTGCTGGGTCATGTGCTCCCTGGGAGCACCTGTCCTGAGGAGGCAAGGAGAGCAGAGCCCCCAGCTGCGGGACAGACCCCGGTCAGGACCATGAGAAAGCCGGGCCGTGTAAATGCCGCCCAGCTCGCCCGGGTACTCCGTGGCTAAGGAACAGATGGATGGGCACATAAATGAACTGCGGCCCCTTGTGCAAAAAAGCTCTGCTTACATCAAGCCCTTACCGTGTGCAGCCATCATATGAAAGGGAATCTAAGACTGCTTGTTTGGCTACGTTTCCACATTTATGAATTAAGATGACTGAAATGCATGATCTCTACTGTTCCTTCCCATCGTGTCCTTGTCCATCAGCACAGCTCGTAGGAGCCTTGTTCTGATCACACCCCGCCCGCTCCCAGTAGACACAGGAAGCATTACCGCCAGGAATGAGACCGTGCATTTCAGGAGGCAGTCTGGAGGGATCCCAGCTGGCCTGGTTGTGCCGTCCAGCCTTCCTCCCGGGCTGGAGCCGCAGCCCCTTCACCCCCAGAGCCCACAGTGCTGCCCTCCCCCACGATCTTCCTGACACTGTGGGCTTTGTGATTATTAGCAGTACTGCTATTATTTTTCGAAAGCCATTCCCTTTAAAATAATACCTTTGCATTTTCCTCTCTGAAGATGGAGGCAGAGAGATGTTTCAGATGAGGAAATTGAACCCGGGATGGTAGAAACACCTCACGGAACTGAAAAGAATTGCAAGGAATCTGAGAAAGAAGGAATGTTAGAGATCATCTAGTCCCCTCCCTTCTTTTTATCCAGTCCTTTTATTTTACAGGTAAAAAAGCCTGAGGCCCAGAAACACTAAATGACTCTGTCAAGGTCTCCCAGCTGGTTGGTGGCCCGGCCGGACCCCGGGCCTCTCGACTTCCAGCCCTTACACCGCATAGCTTTCTTATACCTAAGCCAAAGCCAGCTTTTCTCTGCATGTTTCCTAAAGATCTTAAGAGTCACTGGATGTGTTAATTCCTTTAGGATTCCATTCCCCTGTCTGTCTTCACAGTTAGAATGTCCGTCGTAAGCCTACCTGAAGTCTTCTGCCCTCGAAACTCACTTACTAGAGTTCTCTCTTGAACCTTGCCCGAGGTGGTGAGGTCCTGATGGACACAGAGGACTAGGCCAGGTCTTTCACGAGTCTATTGACGTTTGCTACAGGTTACTGAGCAGCATGATAAATAATACCGTTTATCAGTTTAGAAAAGGGGAAACGAAGTCGGGGATTGGTGCTCAAATGTCACAGTATTGGAATTAGATCATCTTGGTTAGACTAGTGTGTCTCAATCACCTCAGCCCTGTTAGGTTGTGGGAACAAATGCCCGCCCTCCGGGAAGCCTGGTCCCATGTGAGGCAGGTGCCAGGGGTGGGCAGTGCGCTCTGAGAACCCCGAGAAACCACCCAGAACTGGGGAACACGCTATGTTGGGGAGAAAAAAAAACTACAGAGAAAGTAAAATCAAAACAGTGCTTTCTAAAATTGACAAAGGAGACTTCTTAATTTGAAAGAGGAGAGAGCAGAGCTCACCTGGGCCTAGCAATTTTTGTCAAAAATTGGCCATTTTTTATATACTTCTAAACACATAACAGAAGTAAAAGAAAATTTAAATTAGTTTTACCACTCAGAGACAGCCATTAGTGGGTATTTTTCCCCCGGACTTCTTTATGCATAGGGCACCCAACTACATAAAATTTTTGTTTCCTGAGAGTTTTTCTCCCTTTTTTTTTAATCTAACAAACATTGTCCACTTTTCACAAATCTTCGTACACATTATTTTAATAGCTGCATCATGTTCTCTCTTACAGGTAAACCCTATTTTATTTAGCCCTATTCTTATCCTGGACACTATGTGGACATGCTCTTATAGTGACACAGTGTCATGGACTTTCCTGTAAAAATAATCAGTACAAATCTCCAGGGGATAAAATTGCTCACAACTAAAGCCTTGGCTGAAAAATCAGTGATTTAAATGTGAAGCTGATACTTCACCAGTGAGGTTCTCCAGCCACCCAGCCTCCTTGCCTCTTGCCCAGTCATAGAAAAGTGTGCGACTCCCCTTTAGAGAAGCGGCCCCCCTTCATTGTCTTGTCTCTGTTGTAGGTCATATATTTGACACCAGGAGAGAAAACACGGAAGACACAGAGCCAGATTTCACTGCCTAGACTTTCCTTTTAGTGACACTGCTCATTAGCACACGTAACTGTTCCGTTGAATTCCTTCAAAGATCCACGTAGCATTTCAGGTTCCTGCAAAGTGTGGGCGTTTTGTGAAGTTTTCCCGTCATATCTGAATAGTTGTCATATACTTTGTCCTGTGTGATAATCAAGCCTCCAATTTGGTGTTAAGATTTTTAGAAATCACTTTGAGAGTTAACTCATTCCTTTCAAAAGTCTGGCGTCAGACCAGTGAGTTCATTGTTCATTAAAAAGCAGCAGTTCTCTCTTGCCTTTTTTTTTTTTTAATAAGCTCAATGTGAATATATAGAGTTTTGAAGCATATTTCTTTTAATGTGCACTGCTTAGATGCAGAATAAAGGAGAACAGCTCTTTCCAGCCCTGGGGAGCAGTTGGGAAGGCCAACATTAATTAGGCCTTCAGCAGCTTCGATGATGAAAAAGTTGTTTTGGGGGACAGGAGAGCTCTGACCTAGTAGATGAAATCATTTGTGACGTCATTTCCTCCAAAGATAGCCATTTGTTACTGAGTAAGTGCAAATGATCTAGGAACTCTAAGGAAAGAAAGACATTTCACAAAGATTATATCAACACAGTGACAAAATAACTAAAAGGCGAGGAACTCAGAGTAACCAGTGACCCACATGATACCTGACAACTACTGCGGGGTCCAGGGTTTGGACAACCAGCCACAAATGGTCTTAGTATTATATACTTTATTTGACTCCTAGAACACTCGCCCTCGGCTTCGTATGAAACCAACATATGAAAATAAGGGTTTACACTAAAGAGATATCTTGCCATGTGGGTATTTGTTTTACAGAAATATTTACCTCCACATTCCCTTCTCCAGAAAGATGGTGAATTTAAAAATACCACTTTACTTAGAAACATTGCATGTAGATCTCATTCACTGTATAATTAAATTACCATAAAGTCTTTGGCACTTGACCCAAAGGCCAAAAATCGGCCAGAAAGAAATTGGGTCTGTAGCCGGGCCGAGCCAGAGGGGGAAAGAATGGCTGTCATTTCCCTAGCACTTGTTTTATGAGTCATAGAGCGTTAGAGCTCCAAGTTCTTGTAGAGCCACCCTGTCCAGGGGACATGTGCCGTAACACGCCAAGTAACACGCCAAGCCGCTCCCCCTGAGCTCCGGGGGGTGATGCGGAGTGCCACCAAAGACCAGCTCATCAGCCAAAGATGAGAGCTAGGAGGCGTCCCTGAAATGTGACAAAGCTGGTCGCAGGCGTGGCTTGTGGAATCCACCGCGCTGCTGGAGAGCTCCAGCTCCATCTGTCTTTTGTCTTATTTCTGAAGTTACAAGGAAAGTTCAGAGAAACGGTTTCTGTCACGTCTTGTAGTTATTAGCCTTTTACATTTCTAGGCCAGTTAGGAATCCCTTCCCTGAAACTGGTCCCACTGGTCATCAAGTGGCCTGATGAAGTTCTGCATTCAGGGCTTTTGTTTTTCCACAACTTGTGTTTTAAAATTTGTCTTTTGCCCCTCAGCAGGAGATATTTCTCAAGGGAATTGAAAAGATTAATTAGTGACCTTTCAACTCTATTACAGTGAGATGAGTGTGTTGCTAATAAAGGTAGAAACATTTACCTTACCACTGTGGGATCTGTTAAATATGCGTCACAAACCTTATAAAGCACTTCCTTCCAAGACTGGGTGACAGCTTGGATTTTTCAATACTTGAGGGGGGAGGGGACTGCTCAACTCACAAGTGTGTGCAATGCATCCACAAATTGGAAATACATATCACAAAACAACAGTAAAATCATATTTTGTACATTAAAATTGTATTTGTGTTTACTTACTGTGACTACTGTTCAGACTTTATTCAGAAATCCTTTTTATAGGCTTTCTTAGTAAAAAAAAAAAAATTCCATTATCTATGGATGATGTCTCAATCTTCTGTATATATGTTTTATTAATATGTAAATATTTAGATTTTTTTAAAATTACTATGTTCTTTAAAAAGAATTTCAACACAAGGCTAGTTGTGAAATGGTGAATAACATTGTGTTGTGATATCAATTCCCAAGATGCTCTTTATGTCCGTTCCAGAAGAATACAATAAATTACTTTAATTGAACATGCCTGTTTCGTGCCTGTGTGCCAGTCCTCCTGTGTTTATGAAGAGGAGTCAGGGCTAATCATTAATTAAAAGGTATTTATTAATACTCGGGTGATCTTACACAGAGGGTTACATCTCCTTAGGAAGCTAATTTTTAAAAATAAATAAATAAATTAGATTGCCACCAGAAAGACTGTCTCCAAACACAGAAAGTTGCAGGCTCTGCCTGGCATTCCCGGTGAATGGCTGCAGCCAGTCCCCCTTGTACCACTGGAGCATTAAGTACGGATAGGCTTGAAGCCTAATTTTAAATGAATTAGGTAGCTTTATAATCTTCACTTAAAAGGTTAAGCCCTGCTTCTATGGAAACAACACATCAGAAGGACAAATCAGTCTTCTTTAATGCAAAGTGGCTGGTCCAACATAATCACTTTCTTCTCCTCTCTGAACACAGGAGGGCGCTGCCTCTCATGTCCCCCCCCCCACTCTGTCCCCCCATGCTCCCCAGCCTGGAGCTCGCCCAGGCTGGTCTGTCCATTCTCTCCTGGCCTCTCTTCAGGGTCTGGTTCCAGGGCCCCACTTGGGAGGGCCCTAAGCTCTTCTGCAGCTGCCACAGAAGAAAGCAGCTGGTAAAAAGGGTAAGAAGGCAGCTGGGCGAGGTGCTTGCAAGAACAAGAAAACCAGAACTCCAGCAGACAGAGGCTCTCACATCCCCACGCCTCCTAGAAGCTGGGAGCCTGACACCAGCCGGCCCCAACTGCCACGATGCGGTGGCCCAAGGCCCTAGGATGCCCTCGCTCCCACACATTTGTCACCCAACAGACAGACCTAAAGAGCTCTCCAGGATAGTGTGAGGGGCCCAGGTGCACCACGGGAGGCGTCACCGGGAAGGGGACCATATCCCATCCCCACAGACAGAAAGCTCACAGACTTCCTCCATCGCCTCCCCTTCCATAGGCCTGGCCTCACAGCGTGATTGGGAGCAGCCGCTGGCTCATTCCCCAGGGGCACCTCGAGCCCAGCTCAGCCGTTCACCAAACACCCACCGTGGGCAGGTGCTGCATTGGATCGGTCCGGCAGGGACGCTCGGAAGCAAGGGACAGAGCAGTGAGGGCCAAGACTGGGGAGATCGGCCCCAGGCCAAATATGCCAGGCCATGCAGACCATCCCAAGAAACTGGGAAGACACAGGGTAGGGGTGGGAGGTCACGAGGGCCCCTGAGGCACCCTAAGAGCTCTTGATCAGATTCATAGGACATATTGACCCGTTTGGCTGAAATATGGTACACCGACTGAGCACAGGCGAGTCTTAAGTAGGGAGTCCCATTAAGAAACTGCTGGAATAGCTAGAGCTAGATTCGAGCTGCCATGAGGACACAGCCCTGAATGCCCGAGCAGCAGAGAACCAACAGGACTAGCTTGGGGTAGAAAGGGGAGTGCAGCTCTAGGGAGGGGCTCTGGTTGGAGAACCTCAGGGTCCTTTGTGCTCCTTAAGGTAGGGAGCACGGAGAGGCGCCATTGGGAGAAGAATGACAGGTGCGTTAGGGTGTGGAGGTGACTCCATTCATTCATTCAACATGTATGTTTTGAACACGTAGAATGTGCCTGGTGCTATTCTAGAGGCCAGGAGAACACTGAGCCAAAGTCCTCGCCAGGACCATCATTCACAAAGTGCGAGCCCTTAGGAAACACCAGGATATAAGGTACAGTATGCTCCTGAACCAGAGAAGGCACTTGAACTTGGAGCTCAGCCCCAAACTAGAGACAATCAAGATTTGCAGCACCCTTCATGCAGCATGATTCGAGTCTCAACTACACATCAGCACAGAGTGAGTCCTAACCCGTGGCTCACAAGCAGCCACTGGCCCCCATCAAGTCACAGGCTCTGTCTGTTTTGTCACTTAGCACTCTGACACTGTCAGAGTAACAACATGATTGTTTATAGCCTGTTTTCCACCGGCATCTAAGCCTCATGAGGTCAGGGACCTTATCTGTAAGGCCATGAAGCAAACATTTCAGGCCCTGGTTCAGACATTTTCTGGACGTCACTCACCCCAAGAAGGGGTGGACTATGACACATGAGGGGTGTTGGGTGCTGCCCTCTCCCTTCTTCTGCCCCCTAGTCTTCAATCCCAGGCCCTTTCTCTGTCCCTTTATGGACACTCTTCATCAACAGAGCATAAGTCCCATGCAAGAGATGTAGGTGGGACCCATGAGAATTTGGGAACTCAAATGATTCAGAGCAACCCTTCGAATTTACACAAATCATCTCAGTCTGTACTTTGTAATCTCAACAGTAGGCAACGGATAATCCCCCCAAAACACTCTCTCTCTCTCTCTCTCTCTCTCTCTATATATATATATATATATATGAAATATACATATGAAAAAGCCAAAGAACAGTCTGGAAACGAAGCCCAGGTGGGATAACCTGAGTATGCTGTGCGTTACACGTGCTGATATTTCAAAAAGACTTGATACTTAAGGGCCTTTTTAATTGTGTGGGTTGGGTTTTTTTGTTTTTTTGTTTTGTTTTGTTTTGGTTTTTTTGCCATTTTTATCTGTTAATGCTGAGAAATTGAGGTACATCTTAAACCTAAAGTTTGAAACTAAGCTACTTTAGATAATTCCTTTTAAAATACTTTCCCAAAATGCAGCTGATGGGAGCATGGGAAATGGAGGCGTTGGTCAGAAACTGGCTCTCTTGACTTTCAGGTGTTCACACTCTCCACCACGCCACCGTAACAGATTCAAAACGTGGAGGGCCCTCGATGTGAATACGGAGTGAAAAATCAATTTTTCAAAGGAAATTGAGCGTCCTAAATTGGTTCAATGAAGTGGTGGACCAATTGCATATTCTGGTAGAAAAAAACGACCTTCTGCTCTACTCTAGCAACGGGCAGAAAAAGAGAATACATTAGAATAGATGGCACTTACTCTGTTTATTACTGAATTAAGCATCCTCCAAAAGTGATGTATTTCTAACCCCTGGAAACCAGAAGTAACTCAGCTAACAACCCCTAAGCTAACCCCATCCCCCTCTTGTGAGGAATACTGTAACACTGCCTGGTTAGGGGAACTATTTCATGGTGTGAAGCATTGCTACCTCCTTCCACTCCTCTCTCGCCAATTCTCCCTGTAACAGACCCACAGCTGTGGACTCTCATCGTGAAGATTCTGTGTCTTTGGTTTGTGTCCTGCACTGTTCAAGTCTGTCTGTCCTACCCACCTCCATTGTGTCGGTATTCCTTGGGGGGTGAGAACCACAGCTCATCTTTCCTGTACTTTGTCCTCATGGGACTGGCTCACCAGTCCTGGTGGAATGGGCGTGTTTCAGCATCGAGCTGAGTCCTGGACACAGGCTACCACCCGTATGAAGCAAGAGGAGCCAAAATGCATCTCGATCATGCCTAAGCTAGCAAAATGTATAGTTTTAGAAAATGAACAAACTCTCAAAGACCAAGAAATGACTTTTGATTGGAAAGTACCCAGTGACTTTGGAGGTGGGAAGGAGAAGGCGGTGGAAGTTGACAAAATTAGTCTGAATTCATTGGACAGATTGAATCCAGGAGAAGAGCCAAGAAAATGCTTTGGAAACTGTGACAGAATCTTACTCCCCTCTCTTCATTCCCTCACTTAAACATATTATAAAACTACAGAAATTGAAGCTGTGGCTTTGGTATAAGAATAGATCAATAAAATAGAACGGGAATTTAAGGAAAACCTTACCTATAGAGACATATAGCATATATTAAGGATATTATAATGACAAGAAGTCTAAATATAAAGGGGGCTCAAACGAAATACAGATTTTTTTTCCCCTCTAACTCAGATTAGCCCAGAGTGGGTTGTGTAGTCCATAGTGATGGTAGGTAGCGCTGTTCCATGAGGTCATCTAGAAACCCATTCATATCTTACTGTTTTCTCATCTCCTAGAAGAGGTCTACAACCATGCTGTCAAAGCTGGCTCACCAGCAGAAGTCTACGTTTGAGCTCATGCGAAGGTGGGAAAAAGTTACCGGAGGGGAACAATTTCCTTATGAAAACTTGATTTGGGGGGTGCACAGATCACTTCTGCTACAACAAAGGAGGGGCTAGGAAATATATTTCTAGCTGGATGGCTATGTGCCCAGCTAAAATTTGCATTCTGTTACTACCAAGAGGAGTGGGAGAATGGATACTGGGGACAACGAGTTGCTGGTTCCACAAATATCATTTTAAATGGCGGGAAAGGACAAATGATCCGATAAATAGCATTGAAGGCAACCAGCCAGCCATTTGCAAGAACAAAATTAAGTCCAAATGGATCATAGACCTAAATGTAAAAGCTAACACTATAAAACTCAGAGAGGTAAGTCTTCACACTCTTGGGGCAGGTGATGGTTTCTTAGGACACCCAAAGCACAAGCAACAAAGAAAAATAGATGAACGGGACATCACAGAAATAAAACACTTCTGTGCTTCAAAGAAAGTCAAAAGACAACTCACAGAAGGGAAGAACAGATTTCTGAAGCATGTATCTGATAAAGAATTTGTATCTAGGATATATAAAGAACTTTTACAACTCGAAAATAAAAAGATAACCCAATTTAAAAATGGGCAAGAGATTCCAACAGACTTCTCTCAAAAGATATCTAAATGGCCAATAAGCTGATAAGCACATGAAAAGATGCTCAACATTACAGTCATTAGGGAAATGCAAATCAAAGCCGCCAGATACCACTTCACACCCACAAAGAAGGCTGGAATCAAATGACAGACAACAGTGTTGTAGGAATGTGGAGAAATTGGAACCCTCAAACATTGCTGGTGGGAATGTAAAATGGTGCAGGCTCTTTGGAAAACAGATTGGCAATTCCTCTAAAAATTAACATAGACTCACCGTAAGACCTAGCAGTTACACTCCTAGGAATAGACCCAAGAGAACTGAAAACGTGTACACAGAAGACTTGTACATGAACGTTCAGTCTACAGTATGTGAATTTTCTGTGTGTGAATTCTATCACAATGAACAGGTCATAAAAACTACTGATAAAGTGAGACCCTCCTACCTTACCCTGTATGTGCCTATTGATTCCAGGTATTTCAAGGATTCAAGCAAAACAAATAAAAAACTAGGAAGTTTTAAATTCTTATTTCCATAAGCTTGAGGAGAGAAAGGATTTCCAAAACATGAAGAAATTATCAAGTAAAAATGAATTCATTAACTAAAAACATTTAAATCATACTTTCAAAATTTTATAAAAAAGGGTTTTTTTTTTTTAAGATTTTATTCATACATTTGAGAAAAAGAGAAAGAGAGAGAGCACACAAGAGGGGGGGCAAAGAGAGAGGAAGAAGCAGACTCCCCACTGAGCACAGAGCCAGAAGTGGGCTTGATCCCAGGACCCCAAGATCATGACCTGAACCCAAGTCAGACGCCCAGCCCACTGAATCACCCAGGGGCCCCTTAAATATTTTATTTTTAAGTAATCTCTACACCCAATGTGGGGCTCGAACTTACAACACTAAGATCAAGAGTCACATGACTCATGGACTGAGCCAGCCAGGTGCACCAAAATTTCACAAAACTTAATAGCAAATGACAAAATGAGAAAAATATTTGCAAACTAAATGGTTAAGATTATACTTATTACACATCCAACTCACAAATCAAATGGCCAATAAATACTAAAATGCTAAAATGAAACCAAGAAATACAAATTAATACAGTACCAGGAAATATTTTGGTTATTCATTCAACTGGCAGAAGTTTAAAGAAAGGTTGCACCAGTGTTTCTTGTAATGAAAGGCACTTAGATACGACCGATAGGCACGTTAATTAGTACAGTATTTCTGGGGGCGGTTTGGCAACATAAATCAAATTTGTTCAAAACCTTTGACCCAGCAATTGTGCCCGAAGGAATTTTTCTGAAAGCGATAAAGATCTACCCATAGATCAAGCTACAAAACCACAGCGTGTTCATCACACATAGCTAAAGTAATAAAACCAACCAACCAACCAACCAACCAAGACAATTTACAATGACCAACCATAGTTTAAATTCCAATACCTCCTTAAAATGGGATACTATGCAGCCATTCTAAGTGGTATACATAGAAACTCACAATCAATTCATTGAAAAAAAGCAGGTCACAGAAAAATAAATACTGCAGGATCTTTTTTTTTTTTTGAATGCACAAAACCATAGAAAAAAATTCGAAGAGAGTGTACACCCACCTGTTGATCAGTTATCTCTGGATGGTAAGATTATAGGCTCTTTAAAAGTTTCTTCCTGTCATTTACCTAAACTAATATTGTGGTCAAGAACATGCTGCTTTTGCAATGAGAAGGGAAATTAAAGATTTTTTTAATAATGTAGGAATTTGAACAGCATGGAGAAAGGTGGTATGTTTACCGTTAAACAGTATGTTCAGCCTGATCGTACTTCTTAATTTCAGAAGAGCAGTTCTTTTTGTAAAGTTAGAAGTCATGGTCATTGTAACTACAAACACAGATTGCAGGATGTCCCCAAAATGTATACCAACAGCCACCTACAGCTTTAAAAAGGTACAATGTTTTACTAGCAGCTTAGTTACCCTTTGTAAAAGAATTACGTGTAGGAAGAAAGGGCTCAGTGGTCTATAGATTCGTGACTATGTAATGCCGCTTGGATGCTGTTAGGAAATGTCTGAAATACCGGCATAACCCCTTGTAATACCGGCTTCTGAAGTGTCACATAAGTTCCAGTGAAAACTTCAACTCGCTACTCCAGTGGTATGTACATTGAACCTACTTACAGGACTCTGAAGGTTAAGGCTTTACTTTGAAAGGGAGGGGAAACAAACAAACAAACAAACAAACAACCATTGTGCAGGCTAACCAGAAAAGGGTATCCTCTCCGTAACTTGAAAAGAAACTGGAGATGATGCTCTGTAAGAAATGTATTAGCGGCAAGACAAGAAGCAGCCCATCGGAGCTACAAGGGCATTTGATACATCAGTTCAAAAAACGACACCCTCAGGGCCTTTGGGATTTGGAGAAGGACTACCTGAAAACAAAAACAAAAATACCACAGTGTGTCGGGGGTGGGGGTGGGGGGGAGTTGCTGAGGCAAATGGGGCCAAGAATTTAAGCAGTTCAGGCCATGTAGTGTAACTAGAGTAGATCTGATTATTATCCTCATTTAACAGGTGGAAAAAAGGGAAGTAACCTGTTTCAGCTCCCAGACCAAAGAACCGGTTTTAGTCAAGATTTGAAACCAGGGAATGGGACTCTGACTCTAGGTGAGAGAAGTGTTCAGAAGGACCCGGGTGAGATGGGCATATATGATATTCCTTTCCAGTGCTCTTTATACCTTAGTTTGCACATAAAGCATGGAGCCAGGATTTTGCACAAAAGCATTCAGCACATATGTATTGAGACTTCTTCGGAGCCAGAAACTGTCCTCAGTATCTTACCCATACTAATTCAGTTAATCTCCGTTACAAGTCTGGAAGTACTATTATCATGCCCATTTCACAGATGAGGACACTGAGTCTCAAAGAGCTGAAATAACTCTCCCCTCGTCATATACCTAGTATGTGACTGAGCCAGGATTCAAGCCCAGGCATTCTGATCTAGAGCCCATGCTTCTAATCCTTATGGTTTAGGATGTACATAAAGGTATTGGCTAAATAGTCTATGTCGGGCCTTAAGTGTTTTACTTGAATCATTTCGTTGAAATATCATTGAAATATCCTCAACATAGTGCCAAAAAGAGGCTGAGAAGGAGCTTGTCTTCAACCTGACGACAGGTTCTTTATTAAAAAGCTTTCAAGAGAACACAGCAGAGTGCTGAAAAGAAGGAGTTTTGCAACCAGAATGACTAGAGTTTAAATACTGGGTCTGTCACTCACTTAGCTCTGGTGTCTTTTTATCCTCGATTTCCTCCCACTCCCCACTGTCCATCTGTCCGGACCGGAATCAGGAGAAACTAAATGGAAGAAAGACGATCTCCAGAATGAAGAAAGCCACGGAAATCACTGAGAACACCCTAATTTAGGAGGGAGATATTTCCTGCAGGTGATGCCAAAAGCCAGTGCTCCTTAAGCTGGGATTCCCCAGATGGGCAGCATCGCTGTCACCCTGGAACTTGGAGGAGCGGTCAATCTCCCGGAGCTCACTCCGGGGCTCTGGCGTGGGGCACGGTGGGTGTTAAACCGCTGCCACCCCCCCCCCCAGCCTCTCCTGATACGAGCCAAAGTTTGGGAGCCACAGCCCCAGAACACCTGGGATGTAGGCAGGGTCCCATCCTCAGAGCCACGAAGAGGATTATCAGTAACTCGTGACCAATGAGAACAAGGTGTGAATTCAATGAATTCGAGCAATTCAAAGCTTTCCCTGTGACAGCATCACTGCCCTTTACCTTCTGACTGGAGAGAACCAGATGGTATTATAGAAGCAATGGGAAGTGCCCGATTCTCCAGGGACGCCCGTGGAGGCAGGGCCAAGGGTGGGAACTGCTGGTATGGGGAAAATTTGAAACCCAGCCCCTTCTTTTCTGGCTGCTGGGATCGGGGACCCAGACGGCAGGGAGGAGGTAGAGCAAGGACTAACACAAGACCTCTCCTCCTTGGGCACAGACTCAGCCTGTCACTCCCTTCCCTAAGTCCGTGTCGGCCAGGGGGTTCCTCCCAGACCTCCCCTCCCTCCCTGTGCGTGGCTGCCCGAGCACCCTGCCCTCCAGAATGACCCTGACACCACCAACATCACGTCCCAGGAGGTCCAGCAGCAGCAGCTGGAGAAGATAGCAAAACCACCGAGTCCCAAAAGACAGGAAGCAAACCAACAACCGTTTAGTGCATACCCTACAGAGAGAGCCCTGCACCCGGAAGAGAATCTAAAAGGACCTATGCGTGGTCATTGCTTTCAAAGGGTCAGCAAAGAGACAAAACGCCAACACTTCCGGAGGTCATCCCGGCTCCCATGACTCCTTACTCAGGTTCGATCAGCTGGCCTGAGTGGCTCACAGAACTCAGAAGCATTTTACTTCCTAGATGATCAATTTATTTATAAAAGGAGAGGACTCAGGAACAGCACAGGGCCAGGTGTGGGGAAAGGGGTGAGGAGCCTCCGGCTCTCTGGGCGCGCCACTCTCACTCTCCCCAAATCTCCCGGTGCCCACCAGCCTGGAAGCTCTCGGAGTCGTCTCCTTTCGGGTTTTCATGGAGGTCTCATCATTACACAGGCACTTTAGATTCAAACTCCCGTTTGAACTCAACCTCCAGCTCCTCTCCCTTCACCAAAAGGGCGGGGGAGGGGGGGGGAAGGTGGATACTGGAGGGAGGGCAAGTCTGGTTCTCCTGCCAACCAGCCTTAGCCTGAGGTGGGGTCCAAAAATCACCTCCTTTACATAACAAACACCTTTGTGGCTCTTATCATTGAGGAAATTCCAACGGTTTGGGGGAATTTTGCACCAGAAACAAACCCAAATGCATATTTTTTACTATAAACCACAGTATCACATGACAGAATGGTTTTACAGTCTCCTAGGCCTTATGCATTTGCACAGTCGTCCAGGTATCTTACCTGCAGGACCTCTTGAAATTGTGGATCTTGAAGAGGGAGACGGATGCAGCGTTTTCCAAACTTACTTCCATAGGGAAGCCCCTTCTAGGGATGAGTGCTCCAAGTGAGAAACTTGGTTCTCTATTCCCTAGGGTGGGCCTGTTTCTGTTGTGCCCTCCTTAGGAGTTTGTTTAAGAATAAATGAGGAGGGGGGCACCTGGGTGGCTCAGTGGGTTAATCCTCTGCCTTCAGCTTGGGTCATGATCGGGTCATGACCATGATCCCAGGGTCCTGTGATCAAGCCCCACATCGGACTCTCTGCTTAGCGGGGAGCCTGCTTCCCCCTCTCTCTCTCTCTGCCTTCCTCTCTGCCTACTTGTGATCTCTCTCTCTCTCTGTCAAATAAATAAATAAAATCTTAAAAAAAAAAAAAGGAATAAACGAGGAGGTCTGTGATAGGCCTTCCGAGGCAGAAATCACTACCCCAGGTGAGTCCAATGTGTAATCAGGCTTGGGAAAGATTGGTTTCCATTGGTGCAGCTGAATAAGGTGCCAGTGATGATAGGGAGAGAAAGGTGGGAGAAAGGTGAAGGAATAATAAACAAAAACCCTGTGGCTTGGATATGGAGGTGAGGAGGGGGTGCTAATGGGTAAGGGAGGACGCTTAGGGGACACAGAGGTTACAAATGGTCAGGAACAGAACAGAAACTGGAAAGAAAACCTCACTTTCTGGTATAAAAAACTTCACACCTGTGCAAGGGGTTCCTGGTTTACAAAGTATCTTCCAGAATACCAACTGACTTCCTTACAAATCCCAAGAGGCGAAATTATCCCCATCTTTCTTGGTTTAAGGAAATCAAGACTAAGCCAAGTGGACAGGTGCTGTTTTTCACTGCCCCGTCCCATATCCAGCCTTCCGGCCTGTGGCAAGAGCGACCACACGTCCCTCCCTGCATCCCATTTCTAAATTAGCCAGAATAGGTCTCCGTAACTTCCAAGAAGTCTGATTTGAATCAGAAAGGTTAAGTGTGGGCACGAACTCTCCTCTCAAGATTCACAACTCAGCACATCTGCTGTGCCAGGCTGTGGCATTGAAAAGTATAATGAGTTCAATTTTAGTCATACGATAATATCAGTGATGAATATCCAAGTGGGAATTTCCAGTAGGCATTTGGAGATGCAGGACTAGTAAAGGGGATAAAAGTCAAGGTAGAGATATGGATTTATGAATCAATTCTATAGAAATTATAGGTGTTAATGAAATGTAACACGGGGCAAGTTGGGACACAAGCCCCGGAAGTACCCTGGTGATCCGAGGAGTGCAAAATAGTTTGAAAAGTGCTCCTGAAGAGCTTTGGAAAGAGAACAACATGGCAAGAAATGTGGAAAGGCCAGACATTCTGGAAGATTCCAAGGTAGAAGTCACCGAAGTGTAGAGGCAATTTCCTAATATAGAAAACTACTATGAAAATAAAACTTCCACTTAGCAGTATGCACTGTGTGATCCCATTTTATTTTTTTTTAAATGTGTATATTTGCATTTGAGTCTGAAGGATCTACTATATCAAAACATTTGCGGTGATTATCTCCGGATGCTGCAATGTTTTTGTTTCCTTCTTATCTTCCACATTAAGCCTTCAAAATTTTTCCCCCAGAAATAATTCATAGACCATAAAACTAACCATATTAAAGTGTAAAACTCAGTAGTTTTTAGTACAGTCACAAAGTTGCACAACCATCATCACTACCGAATTCCAGAAACCCTGCACCCGTTAACAGTCCTACCCATCACCGCTCCCTGACCCAACCTAGGCAACAGCTAATTACTTTCTGGTCTCTCTGGATTTACCTGTTCTGTGTCTTTCACATAAATGGAATCACCCACAGTGACTACACTTATCAAAGTGATCATTTCAGAACAAACGCACAAGATGGATCACTATGTTATACACCTGAAACTAACAATATTGTATTCAAATAATCACGAGAGGGGCGGCTGGCTGGCTCAGCCGTCACAGAATGCAACTCTGGATCTCAGGGTTGTGAGTTCAAGCCCCACCCTGTAGGGATTACTTAAAAAATAAATGACTTTTTTTAAAAATCAGAAGAGAAAATACAATTTGCCAGTGATAAAAATAAAACTTCTACATCAAAAAATTTTTTTAAAAACAGAATCATACCAAGGAGTCTTTTGTGACACCTGACTTCTTTGACTTAGTACAATGTATTTATGGTTTATCCCCATTGTAGCATCTACCAGTGTTATCATTGCTACTTTTGGCCAGATGATATTCTACCATGATTTGCTTATCCACTCATGAGCTGATAGATACCTAAGCTGTTTCTGCCTTTGGCTATTGTGAATAATGCTGCAATGAACATCTATAGGCAAATTTTATATAGATGCATGTATTCGATGCCCTTAGGTATATATACAGCTAGGAGTGGAGCTGCTGGGCCAAGAGTAACCCTGTGCTTCACTTTTTTTTTTTTTTAAGATTTTATTTATTTGTCAGAGAGAGAAGGAGAGAGAGCGAGCAAGCACAGGCAGACAGAGTGGCAGGCAGAGGCAGAGGGAGAAGCAGGCTCCCTGCCGAGCAAGGAGCCCGATGTGGGACTCGATCCCAGGATGCCGGGATCATGACCTGAGCCGAAGGCAGTCGCTTAACCAACTGAGCCACCCAGGCATCCCCTGTGCTTCACTTTTTTAAGGAATGACCAGATTTCCAAAGGGCTTGACTCTTCAATGCCCCACCAGCAACAAACGAGTGTTCTGGTTTCTCCATGGGCTTCCTAATACTTGTTAACCTCCCTTCTTAGACCTGACATAGTACATGCATTAAGGAGGTACAAAAGACCTTTTTTTTTTTCCAAAATATTTAATCCTTTTTGTAATATTTTTTGCAGATGCAATATACACAGGAAAAGATTCTCTATAATAATAATGATACAAAAGCTGACATTGATTAGATTCTGAAAATTTGCAGAAAACCCTGAGTTTGGAACTTACTGGAGAGATGACAAACACGAGGTAGAGAAGTGCAGTGACTTGATGAGCTTGATAACACTGCCCCATAGCCGAAATTCTTAACCATTCGCTGTGACATCTAAAAACTTGCCTCTCCCTTCAGGCTGTTCATGTGAAGAACAGTTCCAATAAACCACTGTGTGTCATCTACATATTTTCCCACTGGAAAAAAAAAGTCCTGCTCGAGATGATTTTTCACAAGTCAGTCAGGTACAATTTATCATACTCTGAATGCTAACAAATTCTGGGGATGCAAAACCTATAGCATACATATAAATAATTGGACTCTGCAGCATAAACATTAATTCAATGCTCTTTTAAAAAATGAACAACCTTGTTTCCCTGAGTTGTGATACTTCTCTCTTTCTGGATTTTTTATTGGCTCATTGGTGCCAATAGGAACAGCTTCTAAAACTGATTAGCCCCAAGAAAGACTTTGTAATCAAATAAATCTCAAGTAAGGCATGCTTTCAATTTTGTTTAAAGGGGAGTTTTTTGGTTTTTGTTGTTGTTGTTTTTTTCTTTTTCCCAGATCTGCTTTGTTTTCCCGAGAAAGCTTGGTATCTTTTGTGTTCTAAAACACATCCGCGTCTGTGATTTCAAAGGACAGGAGAACAAATTCTGTTTGTAACTGGTCAATTTCAGCTCCAGAGAAAGACCATGGAGAAAGCCGTCTGTGAATAAGATCTGAATAAAGCATATTATTAGATCTCAAAGAGAATCGATAGAATCTAATGTCGTTTTCCTTGCATTGCATCAATAAAGCAACATTGTTAGGAAGGCATTACAATCTTGTCTTCTCTTGTTGGTTTGAAAGCTTGTCTTTTTTGTTGTGGTAGCTGATTTTGCCCCTGGGTCGACTGTCCCAAGGACTCATTTGTTTCATTTTGTGATCCATCATCCCCGCAACCATACTGAAGGCTCAGAACACCTGGGGAGATAAATAGATGTTATTTTTATTATCTGTGCTTTATACATAAATTTTAACCTGGAGCGATTACACGGGCAAAGTCACATGTTCAGCGGCGTGGGGAAGGCTGAGGCGCAGTTCTGCGCGGACACATAATCTGTTTAGTCAGGCTGAATCCGGGGGATCACAGGCTTGCCCCTCATTTCACTGCTGGCGACATTTATTTTCTCACAGTTCTGGTGGTTAGAAATTGGACATCAAGGCATGTGCAGGACTGGTTCCTTCTGAGGCCGTGAGGGAAGGGTTTGTGGGAAAATACAATTCTGTTGTTTAAACCCCTCCCCCATGGGGCTTGGTTAGGGCATCCCCCCACCCCCCCCAACTAATACCGGGGTTGTTGCTGCCACTTTGCCATTGATGAATGAGAGACCCCTGGTCTCCTGACAGTGAGCCCAGTGCCTCAGGATCACATCTATGGGGCTTTCCTATGCCAGAGCCCAGAAAGCCCAGATCGACCAGCTGTTTGGTGCTCACAAGGTCCATGTTTAGCTTACACATGGAGTAAATGTACTGCTCCAATTATTTTTTTTTTTTTTTAAGAATTTATTTTGGGTGCCTGGGTGGCTCAGTTGGTTAAGCAACTGCCCTTGGCTCAGGTCATGATCCCAGAGTCCCAGGATCGAGTACCGCATCAGGCTCCCAGTTCCACAGGGAGTGGGCTTCCCCCTCTGGCCCTCTCCCCTCTCATGCTCTTTCTCACTCTGTCTCTCAAATAAATAAACAAAATCTTAAAAAAAAAAAAAAGAAGGCAGGTCCCAGGGCACATCACATCCCAGCGCCTCCTTGTTGCCTGATGGGGCAGCCATCCCACAGGTAGTTTCTAACTTAAGAAGGACGGGCTAGTCGCTCCTGATCCCTTCCCTCCCACAAAGCTGGACCTACCTCGAGGCAGGGCTTCCTCTAAGAAGCTCATCTACTCCTTCTTTAGCAACTTAGAGCTTCCTTAAAACTCCACAAAGCAATAGTCTCCTCCTCTTCAATGTGAATGATGATAAGTTCCATTTTTCTACATTTGTAAAATATATCTGTATCCAGAAATATGCCATTTGTATTTAATGCAATCTGCCCAAGACTTACTTTTCTTTTTTTTTTGGGGGGGGGTGTCCAGATGCTTTCATGTTGATGAACAGCCATCCCAAGCCTTCCCAGCAAGCTGAGGCCTGCAGCTTTGGTCATTCGTTTCTCAATTATCTTGGGAGAAGTAGGTCAGGGATGAAACAGACCCAGGAAGCCAGGGTTTGGGAGAAGGACCACAGGAAATGGCCCTGCCATGAACTAGAGTGACCTCGAGCAAGTGCAGGAGCCGACCTTGGGCACCTGGCATCCCACAGGGCTGGGAGAGCTGTGACCCCATACTTCTCGATGCAGTGGCAGTCCACTGCGGCCCCTCCTGTCCTTTAGAGACGTGTAGCCACATGGCCTGGACCAAGCCTCCTCCTTGGTCACCTTCTCTCACCAGACCGGCCTGTAAATAGGACAGCAGTGAGAGGAGAAGTGGCAGAGAGAGAAGCAAGGGGGAACAGAGGCTTCGGACTCCTGGTGTTTGCTAGATCTTGTCTCTGTAGCTACTCCGGGGCACGAAGCAGAGTTGCTGGCCACTTCTCTTTCTTGTCCGAGTAACTGCTTTCCATCAGCCTCCTGCCACTCCCTTCCCCGGAGCGCCCTTCTTCCTTCCTTCCTTCCTTCCTTCTTCCTTCCTGCCCTGCTCCGGCTGCATCCCGGCACCCCCCTTCCTCAACCCTGGTTCTCCTGTCCCCGGCCGGTGACCCAGTGTCGATATTTACAAAGCATTCGCGGCAGACAGAGCATGATGGCTGGACACTAACAGTACTGTTGAGTCACTGGCTTCTGAACAAAAACCACCAGATGGTGGCGAGCGGTGCTGAATGTCATCCCACCCCCCACCTCCCCTGTCTGCAGAGGGCCACTATCATCTGAAAGGCTGCCTGCGGACGGTGGAGAGGGGATGTCAGGCGCTTGATGTATACATGCGTGACCTCCTGGGAGGCTGGCCAACCTGGGGAGGTGGGCAGTAGTTACATTTTGAGACACAATGCAAGGGAGGCTCGCTGAGATTCCTGGGTGCTGAGGGAATGCCCTGGTGTGCCAACCATTCTTAAAAAGAAACTTGTTGGGGCACCTGGATGGCTCAGATGGTTGAGCGTCTGCCTTCTGCTCAGGTCATGATCCCGCGGTCCTGGGATCGAGTCCCACATCGGGCTCCCTGCTTCTTGGGGAGCCTGCTTCTTCCTCTGCCTCTGCCTCTGTCTGCCTCTCTCTCTCTGTCTCTCCTGAATAAATAAATAAAATCTTAAAAAAAAAAAAAGAAAGAAACTTGTTCTCGGGGCGCCTGGGTGGCTCAGTGGGTTAAAGCCTCTGCCTTCGGCTCAGGTCATGATCCCAGGGTTCTGGGATCGAGCCCCGCATCGGGCTCTCTGCTCAGGGGGGAGACTGCTTCCTCCTCTCTCTCTGCCTACTTGTGATCTCTGTCTGTCAAATAAATTAAAAAAAAAAAAAAAAGAAACTTGTTCACATGCTGACTCAGGGCCAATGCAGAGGTGGTAAGAGGCAGACCCTGTGGGTTGCTAAGGCCCTTCTCCTCTGCTGGGCAACCCCCCTCTCTGGCCCCTGCCCTCACCCCTCAGGGGTGTGGGCTCTAGGATGCCCAAGCAGTTAGGGAAGGTGGGGACCTGGAATCCAGTGGGGAGGGCAGATACCTCGGAGCCTCTGTGAAGCCCAGTGGAAGGGGAGGAGGACAAACCATGAGACCCCATGACACCCCATCACACTTCCCACGGGACCCGGGGTAGTTCGGCCCCGTGGGAAGTGTGATGAGATGTTAGTTTGCACTGGGTTGGTTGGCCTAGTAATGTGGGTCTGGATACCTGGTGGGAGTAAGGACAGTGACAGATGCCAGTAGGGCCCTGGGAGGATCACTGGGCCCCATCAGCTAGCCTCTTCTTTTGCATATGCTCCCTCACTGTGGTCTTGACATTGGCTTGGAGGATGAGATCCAGTGCTTCCGGGGTCCGCTGCCTGCTTTTAGGCTGCTGGAGGAGCAAGGCATTCAGAAACCCGTGACCAGGCCTCTCAGGGCTCAGGGCTTTTAATCTCTTTAATTGAAATTGATTGGCCTCTTGGGAGGCGGTTCTGCATCGGCCCTGAGCTTCAGCATGTGATCAACTTTTGCTTCTTTCTTTTAAAGACCAATTGACACAGCAGGGCATCTAATCTTATCCCTGAATCCGGGGCCCCCTTCCAGATGAGGAGCAGAACCAGAAACAAGCACACTTACAAAAACAGCTCAGGAAATAAAAGCGCCTGATAAAAATAAGGGGAGAATATTCTCGTCCCATTGTGGCTTCGCACGCTACAAAAGGCCAGTCAAAACCCCATTACCAAGGAAAGATGTAATCGCATGCATGGGGAAGGAGCCATGGGAGTGGGGGTGGGGGTGGGGTGCCTTCTGAAACTCACAAGATCAAAGGACTGGGCTAGAGGGTCTCTAAGAACCAGCTACAACACAGATTAAACAAGAAGGAAAGTGAAAGCGCTTCTTCAGTTAAAAGAAAACCAAACGTTGAGAGAATTGTTTGAGCATCCAGATTGGGGTTCCCCCAGATGGCCAACAGTCACCCCAAAGTGGCTGGAGCTGGCTGACAGACCGGTCTGGCAGGTCCTATCTCTTGGTGAAGCCTCTGATAAGGCCCCTGCCTTACCAGACTGATGGCATATCCTGGAAATATCCCTCGGGGGGCTCTCATGTGCCTCCTGGGGGTCATTTCACCAACTGGACACGGGGATTCAAAGCAGCCTGGGGAGGCTCAGGCTGCTTCACAATGTCCAAGCCCTGGGCTCTGTCCCTGAAACGGCAGCAAGGACCAGCACCAGGACACAAGGAGTACCTTGGAGATAAGGTAGCACAGTAGTAAGAAGGAACCATTATGAGCCACAATCTCATTCAAAGAACATCTTGCTGCCTTGCCTTCTAATGGGGGCACCTGGGTGGCTCAGTCGGTTGAGTGTCTTAACCCTTGCTTTCGGCTCAGGTCATGATCTTATGGCTTGTGGGATGGAGGCTTGCCTGGGGCTCTGAGCTCAGCCGGGGAGTCTGCTTGAAGATTCTCTCCCCCAACTCACAGGCATGCTCTCTTTCTCTCTCTCTCAAATAAATAAGTCTTTTTTTTTTTTTAATTTTTTTAAGATTTGGGCAGAGAGAAAGATTACAAGCAGGGGGAGCTGCCAGCCGAAGGACAAGAAGAAGCAGGCTCTGTGGGACTCAATCTCAGGACCCTGGGATCCTGACCCGAGGAGAAGGCAGACACTTAAATGATAGCCAGGCAGGCACCCAATAAATAAATAAATCTTTAAAAAAATAAAGATCAAGTCGAAAGGGATCAAGATATTCCACCCAAAAATATGCTACCCTGGCATAAGAATTATTTTAAGCTGAATCAACGAAATGCAGGAAGGAAGAATTCTCTTCCCTTCACTTTTCTGCCTAAAAGCAGAACATAAATATCCCTTTGTGAAGGTGTCCCCATCTCCCATACTAGGAAGAGAGTGACTCTTATCACCAAGGGTGTCATCACAGAGATGAGTCTGCATTAACAGACCTTACTGAAAAACCCCTTCATTTTCCCATATATGTCCTCAACACTTCGCAGTGTATGGCTCCTTAAAGCCCAAATCTCTTTTCCTTTGATAAAGACGCCATACAAGCCCCCAAACCAAGTCTAACCACCTCTTTTCTATGAACTCCTGTGCAAGAAATATATTAATAAAAATTTGTATTCCTTTTCTCTTATTTGTCTGTCTTTTGTTACTTAAATTTGCAGGCCCTCAGGCACTGAACCTAAGAGAGTAGAAGAAAAGTTTTTCCTCCCTAACAATATTAAGACATCCAGATTTAAAAAGCAGAGACCTGGCTTGTTTGCTGGAGAAGCTCCATTTTCAAATAAATTCAAGTTGAAAGTGGTTCTCGGTCTCTACTTTCCCTTGCAGCAGGAATGTGATATAAGGATGAAGGAGAGGGTGAGCTCTATGAAAATGAAAGCTTTATCTGTCCCAGTCATCACAAAGCTAGTGTCTAAGGGTGCTTAACTCATGGCAGGCATGCAACACATCAATGGACGAATGGGTATGGATGAAATATCCAAAATAGAATCAGAGCAAATGCATATGTAGAAGGTAAAACTGTAGTTTATTGAGTACGGGCTCCCATAAAATAACACAAGGATGATCTGTTGATAAGGGACAGCTCTTGACATAAAGAGAGTTTGGTTCTCAGCTGGTTTTTTTTTAACATTTTATTTTATTTTTTAAAGATTTTATTTATTTATTTGACAGATAGAGATCACAAGTAGGCAGAGAGGCAGGCGGAGAGAGAGAGGAGGAAGCAGGCTCCCCGATGAGCAGAGAGCTCGATGCAGGGCTCGATCCCAGGACCCTGGCATCATGACCTGAGCCAAAGGCAGAGGCTTTAATCCACTGAGCCACCCAGGCGCCCCTAACATTTTATTTTTAAGTAATCTCTACACCTGAAGCGGGACTCAAACTTACAACCCCACGATCAAGAGTCATACGCTCCACCCCACTGAGCCAGGTGGATGCCTTCTTCTTAACAGTTTTGGGTTTTTTTGTTTTTTGATTTTTTTAAAGATGTTATTTATTTATTTGACAGACAGACATCACAAGGAGGCAGAGAGGCAGGCAGAGAGAGAGAGGGGGAAGCAGTCTACGCGCCGAGCAGAGAGCCTGATGTGGGGCTCGATCCCAGGACCCTGAGATCATGACCTGAGCTGAAGGCAGAGGCTTAACCCACTGAGCCACCCGGGCACCCCCTTCTTAGCAGTTTTAACAATATCTCCGGGGGGGGGGCGGTGGTGAAGTCAGGGCTTCAGCATTTATGGTGGGTGTTTTGGTGTGGGGTGGATTAGGATCGGCTAAGTCTCATGATATAAAAGGTCAGGATTGTGGGCACAGCAAGGTGAGTTAATAGTCCTTTACTGCTATCTTTCAAAGTTAGGCAGTTTTAAGTGGGTTTTGGTAAGTTCCTAAAACAACAGCCATTTACAACTTTTGTCTTTGGCGAGTGTTTCTATAATAGTAAAATTATTTGGTAAAGACCGTGGAATTAAGTCACCCTTAGTGAGCAGCCACATTGCTGCAGATGACCTGAGCCGAAGGCAGAGGCTAAGGGAGACTTGGTGGTTTCAGTCCTCAAGCTAAATGGCTTACATTAACCATTCTCCTTCCAGAACACGACGTAAACAGACAAGTAGACCATGTGGGTCCCCAGGCCCTAGAGTAGGTGGGATGGCTAATTTCTGGCTATAGAGGGCTGATAATATGCTGGACCTCACGAGGGACAGGTAATTCAGGTATGTTTTAGACTGGGATAGCCTTGGGTGCCTGGGTGGTTTAGATGGTTAAGCGTCTGCCTTCGGCTCAAGTCATCGTCCCGGGGTCCTGGGATTGAGTCCCACATCAGGCTCCCTGCTCTGCTGGGAGCCTGCTTCTCCCTCTCCTGCTCCCCCTGCTTGTGCTCTTTCACTCTCTCTCTCTCTCAAATAAATAAATAAAATCTTTACCCAAAAAAAAAAGAAAAAAGAAAAAGAAAAAAGATGTCTTTAGACTGGG
Organism: Mellivora capensis; assembly: GCA_004024625.1. Lineage (NCBI taxonomy): Eukaryota > Metazoa > Chordata > Mammalia > Carnivora > Mustelidae > Mellivora > Mellivora capensis. Next base: position 115,259 of record PISX010002304.1, read on the forward strand.
ATAGACTCTGAAGATAGCCCGGAGAGAGGAAAAGCTGCATGACTTGAAGAGCCCAGTGCAAAATGAAAATGCAGGACCCCTTGTTCAAAAACTAATGTCATAGGGACGCCTGGGTGGCTCAGTTGGTTGGGCGGCTGCCTTCAGCTCAGGTCATGATCCCAGCGTCCTGGGATCGAGTCCCACATCAGGCTCCTTGCTCAGCAGGGAGCCTGCTTCTCCCTCTGCCTCTGCCTGCCACTCTGTCTGCCTGTGCTTGCTCTCTGGCTCACTCTCTCTCTCTCTGACAAATAAATAAATAAAATCTTTAAAAAAAAAAACTAATGTCATAGAGTTTGGTAGTTCCTCAAAAGCTAAACACAGAATTTCCATGAGCCAGCAATACTACTTCCCAGTAGATACCCAAAGAATTGAAAACAGGGACTCCAACACATATTTGTACGCCCATGCATGCTTTTGCACGCAGCATTATTCACAATAGCCTAAAGGTGGAAACAACCTAAGTGTCCATCGACAGAGGAATGGATAAACAAAATGTGGTCTATACACACAATGGAATATTATACATCCATAAAAAGGAATAAAGTTATTTTTTAAAGATTTTTTATTTTTATGTAATGTCTACACCCAGTGTGGAGCTCAAACTCACAACCCCAAGATCAAAAGTTGCAGGCTCTACTGACTGAAGCAGCCAGGTGCCCCAAAAGGAATAAAGTTCTGACACTACTATAATATGGATAAACCCTTAAAACATTATACTAAGAGAAATAGACCTAACACAAAAGGACAAATATCGCATGATTCCACTTACATGAAAAACCCAGATTAGGCAAATTCACAGAGATAGAAACTGCGTTAGAGGTAATCAGGGGCTGAGGGGACGAGGGAAGGCGGGAATGAAGGGAATTGCTTAATGGGTTTACATTGTCTATTTGGGATGACGAAAAAGGTTTGACAACAGATAGTGGTGACAATTGCACAATATTGTGAGTGTAATGCCATTGAACTGTACACTTCAAAATGGCAAATTTTAGGGGCACCTGGTTGGCTCAGTCAGTGGAGGGTCCAACTCTTGATTTCAGCTAAGGTCATGATCTCAGGGTCGTGAGAATGAGTCCTGCATTAGGCTCCACACTGAGTGTGGAGCCTGCTTAAGACTCTCTCTTTGCCTCTACCCCTCCTGACCCCAACTCATACATACTCTGGGTCTCTAAAAAAAAAAAAAACCAAAAAATAAAATAGCAAATTTTACTACCCAAGTGTTCATCATTAGATGAATGGATAAAGATAAGGTAGATATATATAGATATATATAAAGATATGTGTATATGGGGCACCTGGGTGGCTCAGTGGGTTAAAGCCTCTGCCTTCGGCTCGGGTCATGGTCCCGGGGTCCTGGGATCGAGCCCCACATCAGGCTCTCTGCTCAGAGGGGAGCCTGCTTCCCCCTCTCTCTCTGCCTGCCTCTCTACCTACTTGTGATCTCTCTCTCTCTGTCAAATAAATAAAATCTTTTAAAAAAAGTGCATGTGTGTATATAATATATATGTATATATTATACAGGTAATACATATAATATATAATAATATATAATATACAATATATAATACACATATATACACATGTCACATGTGTATATATAATATACACACAATGGAATATTGCTCAGCCACAAAGAATTAAATCTTGCCATATGTGACAACAGGGATGGAGCTAAGTATTATGCTAAGTGAAGTGAGTCAATCAGAGAAACACCAATCCCATAGGATTTCATTCGTATACGGAATTTAAAAATCAAGACAGGTGAACAAAGAAGAAAAGAGACAAACAAAAAGCCAGACCCTTAACCACAGAGAATAAGTTGGTGGTTGCCAGAGGGGAGGTGGGTGGGGGGATGGGTGAAAAAATGATGGGGATGAGGGAGCGAACTGGTTGTCACGGGCACTGGGTAACAGACGGAAATGTGGAATCCTACTGTACACCTGAAACTAATATTATACTGTTTGTTAACTATCCTAGGATTTTTTTAAAATGGCAAAATTTGGGATATGTTTTATTTTTAATTAAGGTACAATACTATGTTATATATATTTTATCACAATAGAAAATTTACTGGGGCACCTGGCTAGCTCAGCCGTGGGAGCGTGCGCGACTCTTGATCTTGGGGTCATGAGTTCAAGTCTCACATTCGGGGTAGAGATAAATTAAAAATTAAAATCTTAAACAAAGCAAAGCATATATATATATATATATATATATATATATGAAATAAGAAAAAATAAGAATTTCAACGCGGTGGTAATGGAGCATTCCTCAAGGACAGGTCCCTTCTGTGCCTGGGGTTCTATGTGAAGCCGGCCCTGCCTAAGACAACAGAGACCCTCAGATTCCAGGGGCGTGTCACATTCTGGAGACTAAGGGTCTACATCCGGGCACTGGAGACCTACTGATGCTGCCTGCCCTTCAGAACCCACGCAGTGCTCAACAAGGATGGTAAGAATCGAGAGCCCTCACCTTCCCACCACCCTCCCCACTCTCCTTGGCCTCCTCAAGATTAAGCCCGAGATCTGGATTCAAAGCTCGGGTGACTGCAATGTCAGCCCTCGAAGTGACAATGTTTACTGGATGGTCCCTTCCCATCAGTTTGTGCCGTCCGCCCTCTGCTATTGCTTCAAGGCAGACGGAGGTGGCCGGGAGCAGTGATCCATCTACCTTGAGTCCCTTGGCTGAAAGCTAGGTGAGCAGCCACTGACCACATTTCCTCACCTGGCCTCACTGCACACACTCCCTCCCATTTCTTCTGTTCTTCCCCTTCCTGCAAATCATCTCCCTGACTTCTCTGGGCCCTCCTTTCACTCCCTAGCATGCTTGGTGGCTGGTAGGTGGGGGCCTGTGGAGTCCTCAAGCAGGGCCTGGAGGGGAGAGAGGCAGGGGAGGACAGACCAACTGGTGGAGTCCAATCAGAGTCTACGAATAGTCTAGATTAGGGGCTGATGAGAGGTTGGGGGACGGAGGAGAGAAGAAGGTGAGCCAGGCATGGCTCTGCCCCTAGAAACCTAAGAAAGACAGATGCCTTGTCACCTTTGTCACACATACCTTCGATTACAGGCCTGTGGTCTGGGGCTTCCTGCGCAGAAAGAATGCCTTTCCTTTGAGGCAAAGCAAACATGGGCACTGACGGGGTGAGCCTCCTGCTCCCTACGGCCGTCTCTTGGAATACCCGCTCGGCCTCTGAGTGGCCACTTGACAGGGGGTGGGGACGCTGCTTCCTGGCAGGGGACAGACCCCAAAACAGACATTTCGCACTGAAGCCCAGCAGTTCCCTAGCCCTGACCCTGCCTGCCACTGGAGGGTAACTCGGCCACCACAAGACCTCTCAGCCTTTCTGGGAATAGTGTCACGGGGCTGTGTGTGCCCCTCACAGCCAGGCAGCACGCACTACCTTCTCCAACTCCAACTTCGCTTCCCTACAAGGAGAGCTGCTATCCCACCCCCCACCCCCTACCCCCCCCAGCAAGGGGCCTGCCTCCCTTTCATGTGTCTGCGGTCCAGCAGGGGATGCTGGCCAATTCCCCCTGGACATGGATGCCACCCACCTGCTGACCCGCCTTCTCCCTCCAGGAAACAGAACCCTGGAGCATCCCCACCCCCATGCTGGGCCACTGTGGAGGTTTCCGAGTACCCTCGATATCCAAGAGGATGATGGGTGGCCTTGCTGTGCTAAAACCTGCCCTGCAGGGGTGCCTGGGAGGCACAGTCAGTTAAGCATCAGACTCTTCCTCTCTGCTCAGGTCATGATCTCTGAGTCGTGAGATCGAGCCCCCCGTCAGGCTTTGCAGTCAGTGCCCAGTCTGCTTGTCCCTCTCCCTCCCCCTCTTCCCTTCTCTCTCTCTCTCTCTCTCAAAATCAATAAATAAACTCTTAGATAAATACACCTTTCAGGGCTGGAGCTAGAACAAGGATCTGCCTCACCAGCCCCACAGCAGCCCCAGATGAGGCCTGAATCCTGGGGATATAAAGTCTGGTCAGCAACTCTTGACATACTCGAGGCGGAGGGCCAAGGGGTGTCACAGCAGGGAAAAATCAATATATTTTCGAGTCCTCTTCCCCTTTTGCTCCGAGAGAATACCTAAGATTTAGCATCAGAGGGATGAACCTGGTTTGGGAGACGGGAGCCAGAAACTACACCACGTTCTACTACCTCCTTTGGGGATTTTAGAGTCAAACTCCTCTTCCCTCAACCACATATCGAAAAGAGCTGCTTTTTCTAATTTTTTTTTAATCAAAAGACGCTACTTTTGGAAAATGTTCTTTTCTATAAATATATATATTTTTAATTTTGTCCATTTATCTGTCAAAGAGACAAAGAGAGAGAGAGAGCACGAGCAGGAGGAGGGGCAGAGGGAGAGGGAGAAGCTGACTCCCGGCTGAGCCGGGAGCCTGATGCAGGGCTGGATCCCAGGACCCTGGAACCATGACCTGAGTGGAAGGCAGACACTTAACCAACTGAGCCACCCAGGCATCCCTGGAAAATGTCTGAAATAGCTCCCTCAATGGAGGGGGTCCTCCACTACCATACCCTGCTTTCATACCCCCACCCCACCACTATTCACAAGAGGCTTTCTTTAAAAAAAAAAGTACCTTTAACAAATAATAAGAGCTCACATGCACTGAACCCGCTCCATGTGCAAGGCAAGCTCACATGATCTCATGTGATCCTTACAACAGCCCTAACAGAGAAGTATTATTATTATCCTCTCCTCTTTACTAATGAGGCACGTGTTCAGGGAAGTGAAGCAACTTCCCCAAAATCACAGAGCTTGTTAGAGGGGGGGCCCGGATGCTTATATCTCTACACTCTGTCAGGGTCCACATCCCGGTTTCCATTCAGAAGAACCATCGGGCAGATTTCCACTGTGCTAATAATAACAGCCAATCTCTAAGAACCTGCTGCATGCCGGATCCTTGAGTCTGTTTTCTTTCTTTCTTTCTTTCTTTCTTTCTTTCTTTCTTTCTTTCTTTCTTTCTTTCTTTCTTTCTTCTTTTGTTTTATTTATTCATTTGTCAGAGAGAGAGAGAGAGAGAGCACAAGCAGGAGGAGCAGCAGGCAGAAGGAGAAGCAGGCTCCCTGCTAAGCAGGGAGCCCGATGTGGGACTTGATCCCAGGACCCTGGGATCACGACCTGAGCTGAAGGCAGACGCTTAACCGACTGAGCCACCCAGGTGCCCCCAGCCTGCTCTTTCATTGGACCATGGGGCATGGCGTGTATTTATCGCCAGTGTCCAGATCAGGATCCTGAGGCTCAAAGACTTTGAGCAACGTCCTGACCTTACGCGGGAGGCATTGACAATCCAGGCTCTGGAGTCCCACGGCCTGGGTTCACATCTTAACCCCTCGCTTACTAGCTGTGTGACCTCAGGCAAGTTACTTCATCTCTGTAAATGCTCATTTCTCCCCTGTACAATAAAACACGGATAGTGCTTATCTCCAGGGATTACGACCTGTCAGCACAAGTCAGGTGCTTAGAACCATCTCTGCGACAGTCAGAAGTCAGCAAAGGCGAGCTGATTATTAATCCAAGGCCCATCCAAGGGATTGGATTATTAATCCAAGGCTTTTTTTTCCCCCCACGAGACTGTTCTGTCTCCCAATATTCCCTGAGAGATAGGAATACATTACATACTAAAATAAACAAGATTCTATTACTCCAATGATCCAAAAATGCTTAGATAAAGGAAGAGAACAACGGTTCAAACTCATCGATTCTACAACTCTTCCCAAATATTCTCAGGGCAGTGAAGCCTGTAAAATGAAGGCCCAGGAAAAACAAGGCTCATGGTGAGTTATGATGTATACTTAAACCTCTCCTTTGTCTACCCCATCTTCTTCCTTTCCTTTATCAGCAGACTCAGAAGGGTAAATTTATCTTTTTTTTTTAAGATTTTATTTATTTACTTGACAGACAGAGATCACAAGTAGGCAGAGAGGCAGGCAGAAAGAAAAGAGGAAGCAGGCTCTCCGCGGAGCAGAGAGCCCAACGTGGGGCTTGATCCCAGGACCCTGGGATCATGACCTGAGCCGAAGGCAGAGGCTTTAACCCACTGAGCCACCCAGGTGCCCCTAAGATTTTCTTTTCTTATAGAGAGTGTACAAGCAGGGGGAGGGGCAGGAGAGAGAGAATCTCAAGCAGATTCTGCACTGAGTGCAAAGCTGACATGGGGCTCGATCTCACGATCCGACACTCAACGACTGAGCCACCCAGGTGCCCCAAATTCATCTTTTTGACCCTGGAAGATAAAATTCTCTGTAAACACTCCTGCTCATTATGGTTTCCATCTTAGTCTGTTCCTTCTTCAGTATGGGGAGAAGGGTCTAGAAGTCAAAGTCTGACGGTCTAAAGTGGATTTCTCGCCCAACTTTCTACTGTGTGAGCAGGCATCAATACACTAATCCCTGAAACTCCAATTTTGTCATCTGTGAAAAATCACAAACATGAGGATCAAGGTAACAATGTGTGTTAGGATGTAGGAAGCATTGCAAACTGCAAACCACACTGTGTGGGAAAAGTTGCGTGCCTTCCACCAGCTGGTGGGAGCTCCCGGGTCTGGGCATTCCCAGCAATCAAATGCAGGAGAGGTAACTGCAGGCTTCCAGAACATACTCTCCAAGAAGCTGTCTAGAATGCTGCCTTCCTTGGGCCAGCTGGACTCGGGAGGTGTTGGGAGACACTTGCTCTAAGACGCTCCTGCCGAGAAAGCTTTGAGCAGCGACACCTTGTGAAGGAGGAAACTAAATGTGGGATCAGAGAGGATGGGGCTGGGGGGAGGGAACCCTTCTCAGCGACTGGTTTGGAACAGCCCAGGGCACACTGACGGTAGATTCCAGAACAAGGTGTGTACCACACCAAGTCTGAAACAGACTTCTCAGGCTGGGGAACTTGACCCTTTTTTTTTTTTTAAAGATTTTATTTATTTATTCAACACACAGAGAGAGAACACAAGCAGGGGGAGCAGCAGGCAGAGGGAGAGGGAGAAGCAGGCTCCCCACTGAGCAGGGAGCCCAATGGACCCAGGACCCCAAGATCATGACCTGAGCTGAAGGCACATGCTTAACCAACTGAGCCACCCAGGCTCCCCCTGACCCTACTTTAGGAAGACTGGAAAGCTCTTGGAGAGAAGACTCAGTGGCAACATTTATTTCTTGATGCATAATCTCCCATCTTAGGTGAAGGGTGAGGAACAAAGAAGAAACCCCAGGGCAGCAAGTGGGGCTTAAGAGCAGAAAACCCGTCACTTAGCACTTCCTCACAAAGCCACGGACTCCACCAACAGAGCCGCGGCTGACGGCCATTCAGCCAGGATGCTGGGCTCCGTGTTAACACCGCGTGTGTCAACGGCAGGAGCAGAGAGAAGTGGGGGAAGCAAGGGTTGCTCTTCCAGCCTGGGTGGGAGGGACAGCGCTGGTAGGACAGGCCCAGGGGTGCAAAAGAGGACAGAATGAGCGGGATGGGGCACCGGGAAGAGGGGGCGGCACTCCAGGCGGCTGCGCGGAACCACGCTCTGTTCCTGTGTCCACTAGCGTCGCTGCCAGCATCTTCCCCACGAGCATCTCGGCCACCTGCTTGGCGGGCAAGCGACGTTGCCATAAAAGACAAACTTGCAAAAATATCAAAGAGGGGTCTTCACTAAAAACCACATAATGAAACATGAAAAAATGTATAACACCCGTAAACGGACTTTATTGCAAAATCCAAAATATCTGAACACGTTGACCATGTGTATAGATTCGGGCGTAGGTGGCACAAATAACTGATTTTATCTTATGGGTTGTACCTAAGCACTAGTCTTCAAAATCTCTCCTCTATAATATTATGCTTTCTCTCTGTCTCTTTCTTCCTCTCTCTCTCTCCTTTTTTGTATGTTGGTTCATTTCCTGATTTGACGGCGCACTTTTTCTTTTTTTGCTAAAATGCCTTTCTTCATTAAGAGAGGTTTCGGCTTCCAAATACTACGACACATGGTTGTGCCCGAGTTTTGCGTTGCCCGGGGAAAGCCGCTGCATTTTGAAAGCCTCTACGCTGTTGTTTGTTCTTGGCATATCATCAGATGTCCATTGATAAATGGTCCAAAGTTCTATGGGAAATGTGGGTTCAAAACTTTGCAGCGCTATATAGACCATTAAGAGGGCTGCGATTTATATACAATAAAAACGGGAGTACTGCGTCAATGAAGAAATAAAACCCATTGATGAAACCAACAAACTGTCACACCAAGCTGTCAACTAGCTATTTTTTTTTAATCTTTTACAGGAAAATGGCCTTACCGTCAATTAGCTACCCAGCACCGTGGCTTACAACAAAGATGTTTCACGGGGGAACTACCTAGAACCACGAAAGGCCTCCCCCTACCATCTCTTCATTTATACAAATGGCACCCAGTCACAGAACAGATGCACCCCTGGCCTGAATCAGAGAAAGGCAAAACCAAGAGAGCGATTCTCGGCAGCCCATCTGTGTAAGTGGCCACTAGTGGGCCAAAGTTTTGAGACACCATGGACTAGTTTTCATAGCCTCTCCATTCCTACCTTATCATTGTCAGAGTCTTGAGCACCTATAGGGAACTGCACAGAATTAAGGCTTGGGATTCTAGGCTAAGCCATACTGATGGGTAACACAAAGACCAGAAAGCTGCAGAGCTGTTCTTAAAACACTGGTGATACACAGCCTTCAGCGTCCAGAACTGAACTGCACAGGATCGGTCCCAGCTCCCAGAATTTCCAGTCTTTGGGTAACAACACTTTCTGCCATTTTGCTCTCCTAGCTCTCTCAACAGCTTTAAGACAATTCCCTCTTACTTTGAAATAGCCAAAGTGGTTTCTGGTTTTCCTGACCACACTCTTACTGATGGGCCCTTGATTTTTTTTTTTTTTTCTTCTGTACAATTTTCTTTTGGATATTTGTGGCGATGCCCAAGTTTTTGTGTTTGGCTCCCTGTCCTTTGTCCTCAGAGTTCTTTGACAGGATCTTCCTGTTGCTAATTTTGTGGTTGCTGATGTTTCTTCCTACCACCCTCTTGACATTGGCCAAATTGGATGCTTGCCCTTAACCAGGCTCCTCTTTTAGGCCCAGGTTACATTCAACTGCAAAACAGCCTTAAAACACTGAGCAGACCATCGTCCCTTTCTCTGGGAACACCTCCAAGTTCCAGGGAACCTTTTGTTCCACTGGGTCATTAACAAAAAAGGTCCGCACAGCAGGACTGTGTCCCTGTTGATGGGAGCTATGCATAACTAATGAAGAGGAAAATTGGGAGCAATCTGGCCTGATCAGTCTCAACATGTTTCTAATAACTTCTACGTCGTCCGATCGTCACTTCCCTATATGTCTTCTTTCCTTCCTAAATGAATATTCCAGATCCTCCTCAGCCCACTAACATTTTCCAGACTGGATTTTCTCTCCCTTTCCTCCCCATCTTATGGTACTTTGTTTCATAGAGGATTACCTCAGCTTCTTAGTCACATTGTGCACAATTTATTTTCTTTATATTTTTAAACATGTTATTTATCTATTTGAAAGAGAGAGCACATGAGCGGGGGGAGGGGCAGATGGAGAGGGAAAAGCAGGCTCCCCACTGAGCAGGGAACCCGATGTGGGGCTCGATCCCAGGACCCTAAGATCACGACCTGAGCCGAAGGCAGAAGCTTAACTGACTGAGCCACCCAGGCACCCCTGGTTTTAAATACCAGTTGCCTTGGTCTCTAGTTGTGTGCATTAAGATGTCCAGATGTCCAGCCACCCAAGATTTCAGAGTAGACTTTATCTCGTAGTACTGAAAATACCCCCAAGTCTTAGGTCCTAGATTTGTTTCAAATATGAGCTAGTTATGCTTTCATGATGCTTGGAGGACTTTATCACTTGTCCAGAGTCACAGAAATTGTAGAGGCAGAGCCAGGATTTGAACACAGATCTTTCTGATTCCATGGCTGCTGGCACTGTTCAGAGGCAGAGCCTCTCCTAGTGACAAAGGGAGCCGGGAGAGCCTTCCCAGAGGAGGCGTGAATGCCAAAGTACTGTAGAATAGCCAAGACCAACATAAACAAAAGCACTCAATTTTAAATTCCAGCAAAATTCTCTCTCTCCTCTGTCAGCATGAGGTACCTCTTGGATGAAGAATTCATTCAAGTGTTTCTTAGCAACTAGAAGCATTATCATGAAAACCTCCAGGCCGGAAGTGTCTGCCAGGAGTTCATTTCCCCTGAGTCACACATGTATGTGGAATACAGTCATATGAACAAGGAAGAAGGTGTGGCAGGATCCACAGACAGGGAGGAGTGAGAGCTGACAGGAAGTAGGGAGATAATTAGTTTCACTTTTCCACACCTGTGTTTCACTGGTTATACCAAGCACATATTTTATCATTTGAAAAACACCAAATAAAAGAAGTTTAGAAGCCTATGGCAAATGCCTTCATCCAATCCCACTTTATTTTTCTTCTTCCTGCATCCACAAGATAACTACATTTTCCAACGTCCTGCGTGCTAAGGCTCTGGTCATGTAACCGGGTTCTTACTGAAGGGATGCGGGCAGGAGGGATATATCCCATTTCCACCCCATAATATCCCCTATGGCATCATCCACACTCACTCCTCCTCCTCGGCAAACCTTGAGGACATAGGATTAAGATGACACGATGGCAAGATAAACAGAGCCTAGAGGCCTGAATCAATCATTGCAGGAGAGCCTACGGACCTCCAACAAGCAAGGACCTGTCCGAGTAAGCCACTAAGAATATGTGGTCTGCTTGTTACCGCAGCACTCCTTGCCTAATAGGGTGCCCATACACGCCCGGACTTCCCAGTGCACCACAGAAGTTCTGAGAGAACCTCTTGTCTACTTTATGCATGGAAAAAGCCTTGCAGTGTATTTGCTAACTGGATTTTTTTCAGTGCTAAATTTGTCTCGGACACATTTCAGAGTATAGTTCCCTTCCTTCCTCTACCTCCGAGTTACCTTCCCCATTCCCACTTTGTTGTGGTGTGTTTGTTCCAAAGGAAAATAAATCAAGGGCTTATCAGAAAGGAAGTAGTACCTGCACTTTACATTCTTGTTTAAACAAGACCTGAACGGGAAGGAAATTTTATGACATTTTCTTCTCCTCAGGGACCATTCCACATTTTACTGCCCTAATGTTTACTTATTGTTATAGTAAAATCTTAGATAAACCATCAGGGGCTGAGCTGTTCCAGAGAAGTGTTTCAAAGAACTAAAGTTGATACCTTCAGGCAATAAAAGGCTGTTGACTTTTAAATGTTTTGAAGAAAATATTTACGAAGCATATTAAATGAAGGATGGTGACATGTTCTACCTTTTCTGGGTGATTCTGGGTGAACCAAAGTTCCTGGAATGCTCCATGCTCCCTTGAGGGGCTTGAATGTGCTGTTCTCTCTGTCTGGAATAGTATTTCCCTTCCTCTGCCTACTTAACTTCTCCTTATCTTTCAGATGCCACTTCAAAGACCAGTGCGCCCCGGCCCAATTGTACAAATTTCCGAAAAATCATCAAATTGTTCACTTGAAACAGGTGAATTTTGTGGCATATAAATTATACCTCATTAAAGGAGGTATAGAGCCCCTTTTTCCCTTAAATGTGGGCTGCACATAGTGACTTCCTTCCGAAGTTGATAACATGGAAAGGGAAAGAGGGAAGGGAAGTACCTCCACCCTGGAGAAACCTGACAAGAACTGTAACAGCCAAGTGATCATGGTCAATATCAACAATGATAAGTCAGGTTGAAAGTAATCCCGTAACACCGTTACCCCAGACTAACCATGAGAAAAATTCCAGTAGGGGGGCTTCCTACAGTATAACTCATTAGTAGTCCTCAAAACTGTCAAGGTTATCAAAAGCAAGAAGAGTCTAAGAAATTTTCATATTCAAGAGGAGCCTAAAGGAGATATGACAACAAAATGTGATGTGAGGGGCACCTGGGTGGCTCAGCTGGTTAGGTGTCTGCTTTCAGCTCAGGTCATGATCCCGGGGTCCTGGGATCAAGGCCCACATTGGGCTCCCTGCTCAGTGGGTAACCTGCTTCTCCCTCTCCCTCTCCCTCTCCCTCTGCCACTCCTCCTGCTTGTGCTTTCTCTCTGACAAATAAATAAAATCTTTACCAACAAAAATTAAAAAACTAAAAATAAATAAATGTAATTTGATATCCTGGATGGGCTCCTGAGAGAGAAAAAGAACTTTAGGTACAAACTAAGGAAATATAAATGAATGAAGTATGGACTTGACTTAATAATAATATACCAATAATGGTTCACCATATATGACAAATGTGCCATGTGGTGGAAGATGTAAATAATAGGGGAAATTGGACGTGAAATATCTGGCACTCTCTGTACTGTCTTTACAATTTCCCTGTATATCTAAAACTGTTCTAAAAAATAAGTTAATTTAATTCACATTAAAAAAAATTTCCCCAGCCCCACACCCCCACTCAGCAGACCGAGTGCCCTTACTGTATGTTCCTATAGCAGTCTAGAAAGTTTACTAAACAAATGAACGAATTTATACCATATGCAATTACAGCTGCGTGTCTTGTACAACTTGATAGGTGCTTAGTCATAAACATAGAGTTAATAACAACAAAAAAAAAATCTCTTAGCTCAGTCTGCACGATTTCTTAATACAGCCTATTGAGGTATGGACAGCAATGCCATTGGATGTTGTCAGATGAACAGAGGCTTGGGGGATTGGTTTAGAAAGAATCAAGCCAAGACTCAGAGGGAAGGAAAGAGAAGAGACAGAGCTAGAGGGCCACCGAGGTTCCCACCAGGGCTATCATCTCCAATTTCCAGTCAATTCCTGGGACTGTATGTCCCAGGAGACCCTCCTGTCATGTACAGTTCAACAAGCCCTTATCATCAGATCTTGTTCCTTAGGGATAACTTCACCGAAACCTTATCTGTATCCTGTTATCCTAGTCTGAGTTTCTGTTGTGAAGGATGTTGAATCAGAGTAATAGAGGGAAATATCACCCACTGCATAATGAAGAGAGAGAAAAAAACAACAGGAAGCAAAAATGGGGATAAGAAAGGGAAATTAGAGGATATCAAAAGAAGAGCTGATTGGGCACTTGGGTGGCTCAGTCAGTTAGGTGTCTGCCTTATGCTTGGGTCACGATCCTGGGGTTCTGGGATTGAGTCTTGTGAGGGGCTCACGGTTCAGTGGGGAGTCTGCTTCTCTCTCTGGCCCTTCCCCTTCTCATGCTCTCTCTCTTTCACTCTCTCTCCAATAAATAAATAAAATGTTTTTTAAAAATGTGTTTTAAAAGAAAAGCTGATTATTTACAATAGCCAAGATATGGAAGCAACCCAAATTTCCATTAATAGATGAATGAATAAAGAAGATAGGGTACACACACACACACACACACACACAATATGGAATATTACTCAGACATGAAAAAAGATGAAATCTTGCCATTTGCAGTGACATGGACAGAGCTAGAAAGTATAAGGCTAAGCAAAATAAGTCAGACAGAGAAAGACAAATACCATATGATTTCACTCTTATGTGGAATTTAAGAAACAAAACAGACAAAGGAAAAAAGAGACACACTGGTGGTTATCAGAGGGGAAGTGGGGGTGAAATGTGATGGGGATTAAGAGCACAGCCATCATGATACAGACAGAGTAACGAGGAATTGTTGAATCACCATATTGAACACCTACAACTAATATTACACTGTAGGTTGACTATCCTTCAATTTTAAAAAGGAAGAGCAGAGGACGAACTAGAAATATATGAAAATGACCTAACAAGTACACAGGAACAAACAAGATTGCAGATTCAAAATACCATGAATTCATTCATTCAGCAAATATGTCCTGAACCCCACTGTGTGGCAGGTTCCATGCCCGGTGTTAGAAATACAGCACCCAACAAAATGATCTAAATTACTGCCTAAAAGAGAGATCAGAGGCTGGGGTGGGGTTTACACAGCCACTGAAACCAGAGATAATGACTCAGTGGCCGTTTTATATTGGTTGGTCAGGGGAGGCCTCTTTAAGAAGGTGACATTAAATTGATATCTGAAGGGCAAGAAAGCACTAGAAGGAGGAAGGTGGTGCAGGATGTCAGGGCGATGATCTAGACAGAGTGATGAACCAGTGCACTCCAAGGATGCAAGGAAGTGTTCTCAAGAATATGGAATCCTCCCCCCCGCCAGGGAACATTTGTCCACATCTAGACTTTCTGGTACTCAGCACAACATGGTGGTAGAACAACGTACTGGAATCTAATGGCTGGAGGCCAGGGATGCAAATAAACATCCTATGGTTTGCACAGGACAAACCTTTATGCAGAGAATTATCCAAAATGTCAATGGTGCCATGGTTGAGAAAGCCTTCCCTGAGGCCATCACAGGCTCGGCACCTTCAAGGTATAGAAAGCAGGACACCATGCCTGGAGAAGAACAGAAAAGAGAACAGCTATTAAGTCAGTCAAGGAAGTAGGCAGAAGCAGACAGTACACACCCTTGTATGCCATAGTAAGGAGCTGCCATCTTGTTCCAGGTATGGCAAGGAGAATATGTTCTAAAACTGGGCAGTAAACATGGACTAATTCATTTGTGGAAACAGTGACTGTGGCTTTTATGTGGAATGTGGTGGGAGGAGCCAATGGGAAGAAAGGAGACCCACTGGGTGGTTTGATAGAAAGAGAAAGTGATGGCTTGGAGGTGGGTCATGAGAGTAGAGACAGAGAAGCAGAGGGCTGAGATTTATTTTAGAGATAGAACTTACAGGTCCTGGTGACAAAGTGAATGTGGAGGGTGAGGGAAACAAGAATCGAGGATTCATCGAAGGCTGGACCAGCTACATGGGTACATGACGAGTGTACAAGCTGTCCCCACCTTGGGGTGGCAGGGGCCTCAGTGGAGGGCTCTCTGCCACCCCAGATCCAGGGACTGAGCACCTCCCAGCCTCCGGGCTGCCAACTAGCCCTTGCAGGCCACCCATCCACGGTGGGATGGGGCAACAGACTGGTGGGAAGAAGGAACGGACTTCCCTGCCTGGCTAGGGCTCCATGTCTTCATTTCCCCCTGAATCTAGCAAATTATGAAGCTGGCCCTGCTTGAAGATTTCCAGCTTGAGCAACTAGATGCTTCATTCTTCTGGGGAAGAGTGGGATGTGGGGTAAAATGTTCCACCTGGGACTTGTTTAATCTCAAGATGCCTGTGAGACATCTCACCAACAAGATCAAGTAGGCATTTGTGTTTCTACAGCTCAGGAAAGACCTAATGTTGTAGGCATAAAGCAGAATTTGTCAGCCTGTGGTGTATCAAACACGAGAGCAATGGTGAGACTGCTATGAGAAACAGTATGGAGGTCTCTCAAAAAAAACCGAACACCAAATTACCATATGATTCAGCAATTCCATTTCTGGGTATACGCCCAAGACAAGTGAAAGTAGGAACTCAAACAGGTATTTGTACACCCGTATACACAGCAGCATCATTCACAACAGCCAAAAGGTGGAAACAACCCAAATGTCCATCGGTAGATGAATTGATAAAAAAATGTGGTCTCTATGTGTACAATGGGCTATTACTCGGCCTCAAAAAGGAAAGATATTGGTGTGCCTGGGTGGCTCAGTGGGTTAAGCCTCTGATTTTGGGTCAGGTTATGATCTCGGGGTCCTGGGATTGAGAGCTGAGTGGGACTCCCCAAGAGCTAGGGGAAAGCAATGCTTGGAATTCATGGCTTTCTCCCCATGATCCTTCAGTCTTGCAAAGTTAAAATAAAGTTTTTTAATTTTACTTTTTTTCTTATTCTAATTTTGAAACTTTTCCTCTTTCTTCTTTTAACTTTTTAAACTAGTTTATCTTAAAAATACCTTTCTAGGGACGCCTGGGTGGCTCAGTTGGTTAAGTGGCTGCCTTCGGCTCAGGTCATGATCCCAGCGTCCTGGGATCGAGTCCCACATCGGGCTCCTTGCTCGGCAGGGAGCCCGCTTCTCCCTCTGCCTCTGCCTGACACTCTGCCTGTGCTCGCTCTTTGGCTCTCTCTCTCTCTTTCTCTCTAACAAATAAATAAATAAAATCTTTAAAAAAATATTTAAAAAATACCTTTCTAAAAAAAATCTTTTTAAACCTTCATTATTATAATCATATTTTATCTTTCATTGTATTTAATCTCTTATTTTTTGTATACATATAGGGGTTTTTTTTCTAAAAATTTTTGGGATACAATGTCTTCTAATAGATCAAAATACACCCTAAACTAGCACATGGCTTTGTTCTAGTCTCCAGCCTGAGCACATTCTCTCCACTTTTTTTTTCTTTCTTTTTCCAACCAACTTATCTTATGAGTTCCTTTTTTAGAATTTTTTTTAAAATTTCATCTTTACAGGGGCACCTGGGTGGCTCAGTGGCTTAAAGCCTCTGCCTTCAGCTCAGGTCATGATCCCAGGGTCCTGGGATCGAGCCCCGCGTCAGGCTCTCTGCTCAGGCTCTTTCTTCTCTCTCTCTGCCTGCTTCTCTGCCTACTTGTGATCTCTGTCTGTCAAATAAATAAATAAAATCTTTAAAAAAAATTTCATCTTTACATATTCCATTCTTCATCATGATTACCCTTATTTTTGTGTATATATCAGTTTTCTTTTTAATTATTGGAGGTTGTTTCTTCTAAGACACCAAAATACACCCAAAATCAAATGGGTGGCTCTGTTCTATTCACCAGTCTAATATGTATATTAGACTGGTGAATAGAACATATTCTATATAGAACTATATATATAGAATATATAGAATATATTCTATAGAATATATAGAAAAACATATATATATGTTTTTCTTTTCTTTTTACCCCCTCTTGCCTCCCCCCAGTTTTGGATCTCTTCTGATTTGGATAGCATACATTTTTCTTGGGTCTTTGCCACCCCTTTAATATTTTATTCTCTCGTTTCATATATCCTTATCTGGATAAAATGACAAGCATCACAATTCCAGACTTCAAGCTCTATTACAAAGCTGTCATCATCAAGACAGTATGGTACTGGCACAGAAACAGACACATAGATCAATGGAACAGAATAGAGATTGATCTATGGTCAACTAATCTTTGACAAAGCAGGAAAGAATGTCCAATGGGAAAAAGAGTCTCTTCAACAAATAGTGTTGGGGAAATTGGACAGCCACATGCAGAAGAATGAAACTGGACCTTTACTTATACCACACACAAAAATAGACTCAAAATGGATGAAAGACCTCATTGTGAGACAGGAATCCATCAAAATCCTTGAGGAGAACACAGGCAGCAACCTCTTCGACCTCAGCCACAGCAACTTCTTCCTAGAAACATCACCACACTTTTGTAAGGGCAAAAATGAACTATTGGGACTTCATCAAGATCAAAAGCTTTTGCACAGCAAAGGAAACAGTCAACAAAACCAAAAGACAACTGACAGAATGCGAGAAGATATTCGCAAACAACATATCAGATAAGGGGCTAGTATCCAAAATCTATAAAGAACTTATCAAACTCAACATGCAAAGAACAAATAATCCAATCAAGAAATGAGCAGGGGACATGAACAGACATTTCTGCAAAGAAGACATCCAGATGGCCAGCAGACACATGAAAAAGTGCTTAACATCACTTGACATCAGGAAACACAAATCAAAACAACAATGAGATCGCTTCTTGGCCTTTTGGTTAAGATCAAGTGTAAAACCACAATGAGATACCACCTCACACCATTCAGAATGGCTAAAATTAACAAGTCAGGAAACGACAGATGTTGGAGAAGATGGGGAGAAAGGGGAACCCTCCTACACTGTTAGTGGGAATGCAAGCTGGAACAACCACTCTGGAAAACAGCATGGAGATTCCTCAAAAAGTTGAAAATAGAGCTACCCTACGACCCAGCAATCACACTACTAAAGATACAAATGTAGTGATCTAAAGGGGCACATGCACCCGAATGTTCATAGCAGCAATGTCCACAATAGCCAAACTATGGAAAGAACCTAGATGTCCATCAACAGATGAATGGATAACGAAGATGTGGTATATATACACAATGGAATACTATGCAGCCATCAAAAGAAATGAAATCTTGCCATTTGCAACGACATGGATGAAACTAGAGAGTATTATGCTGAGCGAAATACACCAATCAGAGAAAGACAATTATCATATGATCTCCCTGATATGAGGAATTTAAGAGGCAGAGTAGGGGCTTGGGGGTAGGGAAGGAAAAAAATGAAACAAAATGGGGATGGGAGGAAGACAAACCATAAGAGACTCTTAATCTCACAAAACAAATTGAGGGTTTCTGGGGGGAGGGAGGTGTGGAGAGGGTGGTTGGGTTATGGACATTGGGGAGGGTATGCTATGTGATGAGTGTTGTGAAGTGTGTAAGCCTGACGATTCACAGACCTGTACCCCTGGGGCTAATAATACATTATATGTTAATAAAAATAATTAATAAAAAATAGTTTAAAAAAAAGGCAACCTAGCGAATGGGTGAAGATATTTGCAAATGACATATCCTGTAAGGGATTAGCATTCAAAATATGTAAAGAACTTACACAACTCAACACCAAAAAACAAACAACTAATTAAAAAATGGTCAATGGGGGCATCCAGTTGGCTCAGTCGGTTAAGCATCCTACTCTTGGTTTCAGGTCAGGTCATACTCTCGGGATCATGAGATTGAGCCCTGTTGGGCTCCATGCTTGAGTCTGCTTGAGATTCTCTCCCCCTCCCCCTATACCTGCTCTCTCTCTCTCCCTAAAATAAATAAATACACCTTTAAAAATAATAAATAAATAAAATTTAAAATGAGCAGTGGATTTGAATAGACATTCTTGCAAAGAAGGTATCCAGATGGCCAGCAGACACATGAAACAATTCTCAACATCACTCATCATCAGGGAAATGCAAATCAGAACCACAGTGAGGTATCAGAGTGTGTCAGAATGAGTACTACCAAAAAGACAAGAGATAACACATGTTGTCAAGGATGTGGAGAAAAGGGAACCCTCATGCACTTTGGGTGAGCATTAATTGTTGCAATATTAGTTACAATAGTCAAGATATAGAAGCAACCTGGGTGCCTGGGTGGCTCAGTCGTTAAGCATCTGCCTTTGGTACAGGTCATGATCCCAGGGTCCTGGGATCAAGCCCCACATTGGACTCTCCACTCGGCGGTGAGTTTGCTTCTCTCTCTCCCTCTGTGCTCTCTCTTGCTTTTGTTCTCTCACAAATGAATAAATAAATAAAATCTTAAAAAAAAAGATATGGAACCAGCCCAAGTGTCCATCCTTAGATAAACGGAAAATGGATAAATAAGATGTGGTATATATCTTCAGTAGAATATTACTCAGCCATTAAAAGCAATCTAGCCTTTTTTGACAACATGAATGGACCTAGAGGGTACTATACTGAGTGAAATATGTCAAAGAAAAACAAATACTATTTGTACTATAATACTAATAAGTACTATTTGACACTATTTTGATTTATATGTGGAATCTAGAAACAAAAAGAACAACAACAAACCATAAGCAGACTCATAAACACAGAGAATGATTAAAAAAAAAAGAAAGAAAGTAAGTTCAATATCATCGTCAACGCCATTTTATAAATGAAAAAACCAGTGACCAGAGTCATTAAGTAACAGGTCAAAGCTCACACAGCTTCCAACTGGCCAGGCTCAAATTTGGATTCAGGCAGTCTGGTACCAGAGCCCAAACATTTCTTTAAAAAAAAAAAAAAGAAAGAAAAGATTTATTTATGTATTTTAGAGAGAGTCTGAGCGTGTACATGTGAATATGGTGAGGGGAGAGAGAGAGGGAGAATCCTCAAGCAGACTTCCCGCTAAGCAAGGGGCCCGATGAAGGGCTCCATCCCTGGACCCCAAGATCATGATCTGAACCGAAATCAAGAGTTGGCCACTTAACCGACTGAGTCACTCATTTCTTTAAGACCTACTGTACTACCTATTATGTCATGTACTAGAAGAACACATTTCACAATAAAACAAAAGAAAAATTTCCAATTTATGGCTGAATGGATAGCTCACAAGCAGCAGGGTCCCGGCCTTTGACCATATTTGGACATGGCTTCCCAGCATGGGGCTGGGCTGCAGAGGGATGAGAAGTCAGCCAGCGAAGGAGGGGGAGTTACAATTATGTGTGACAAATCATTTTATCGCCTTTGAAAAAATTATTCTATGACCAGAAACGTTCCCTGGAATTACTGCCAGGAGGGTGTCCTGCCATGTGTGACAAGGTCAGGAGGACCCTCAGCCAGCCCACAAGGCCAGGAGGGGCAGTGCCCCAATCCCAGAACAGGTGGACCCTGGGGTAGGTCTGTAGCTCCTCGGTGTTCAAGAGATGGGGGTTACTGTGCCATTTTTGGGTTCTCTGCAGTGTTATCAATTAAACTTCTCAGACAAAAGCCATGAAAAGCCCTAGAAACTCCAGGCCTACAGCTGGGGAGACGCCATGGCTGGTCCAAGGAAGTCAGAAGTTCTTACTGACGAAGCCAAGTTAGAGCTGGCTGGCTGAAGGGAAGGTGCAGAGCACTCATGTGGATTCCATTTAGAGCCCAGAATTCCCTCACTCAGAAGCACATCCCAAGCTGTCAGGAATCCATAGGCCTGTTGTGGCTCCGGCCAGGCCGGGTCACTGATGTGGATGAGAAACAGGGCCCGATGACAAGAAGGTAAAATGCCTCCCTTGCTCAGGTCCTCGTCAGGGGAAAGAGTTGGGCAGCCTGAGATGTGTTGAGAGGACAGAAGGCAGCAGAACCTCCCAATCTGAATGACCAGTGGGTGGTAGGGAGGCCCAGGCAGGGCCAGGCCCCACAGCCCTGAGAAGGCAGACCCCTTCCTCAACCTCCTGTTGGGTACGAACCCCACCTGCCTCGTCCCCAAGTCTGAATTTAACTGACCACTGCCTTTGACATCAACATTGACCTTACCTTTCGGACCCCTTCTTGTGGTGGGAAGGCCTTTGGCCCCAGGGACAGGAACTGGGTGGGATGGTCTGCATAGACTAGTTAGTGCGAAGCCCCTCGCCATGAGTGAGGTGAGTAACCAGGCTCAGATGAGGGAATGGGAACAGGAACGCAGAGCCCTGCAGGAGGAAATCCAAGGAAGGTAGTTAAAGTTCTAGTTTAAAAAACAATCCACATCTTGTTTCACTGTCCCTAAGCACAGGGTCTTCGACACATATGTTTCACCCCCCGCCCACCTTGGCACGCACCCTTCTTCCTACCTCAAACTACTCCATAACTATCCCTGTCCTGAGGGGGTCTGGGGTCCTCAAAAATGGACACAAATACATTTTAATGTGTGTGTGTGTGTGTGTGTGTGTGTGTGTGTATTTCATAGTTTGCTAGAGCCGCCATTACAACATAGCACAGTTGGGCGGCCTGCACAGCAGCAATACGTTTTCTCACCCTTCTGGAAGCTGGAAGCCCAAGATCGTGGTGTCGGCCGTGTGGGGTTGTCCCTCCTCGACTTGCAGACAGCTGTCTCTCGTTGAGTCCTCACGGGCTCTTCCCTCCGTGTGTGTCTGTGGGAGGCCATTTGGGTCGCTCTAACATAAGATCGGAAACCAGGTGACTTATAAATACCTGACCTGCATTGCTCACAGTGCTGGAGGCCAGAAGTCCTGGATCAAGACACCAGCAGATTTGGTACCTCGTGAGGGCCCACCTCCTGGTTCTGTGTGTCCTCACATGGTGGAAGGGACGAGGGAGCTCTCTGGGGTCTCTCTTATAAGGGCGCCAATCCCATTCAGGACGGTTCCGTGACCTAATCACTTCCCAAAGGCCCTACCTCCTAACAGCACCAACTTGGGGGTTAGGATTTAACATATTCTGGGGGGACCCAAACATTCAATCCATAGCAGTATCTGTGTCCTAATCTCTTATCTTATATGGACACCAGTCCAACCCATATGACCTGATTTTACCTAAATCACCTCTTTAGTTTTTTTAAGATTGATTTTTTGGGATGACTGGGAGGCTCGGTTGTTAAGCATCTTCCTTTGGCTCAGGTCATGATCTCAGGGTCCTGAGATCAAGCCCCAGGTCAGGCTCTCTGCTCAGTGGGGAGCCTGCTTCTTCCTCTCCCTCTGCTCCTCCCCCCTGCTTGTGCTCATTCTCTCTGTCAAATAAATAAAATCTTTTTTTAAAAATAAAAGATTTATTCACTTTAGAGAGAGAGAGAGCATACACACACATTCATGTGAGCATGTGTGTGAGCATAGGGGTGGGGTGGAGGGAGTACAGGGGAACATCCTCAAGCAGACTTCCCACTGAGCACAGAGCCCCACGCAAGGCTCAATCCCAGGACCATAAGATCATGACCTGAGCCAAAATCAAGAGTCCGACACTTAACCTACTGAGCCGCCCAGGCGCTCCTAAATCACCTCTTTAAAGGTGGGTCTCCAAAGACAATCGTGTTCTGAGGGACTGAAGGTTAGGGCCTCAACATAGGAATCTGGGGGTGAGGGACACAATCCTGCCCAGTAGGTAAGGACCCAGGAGGCTCTGTGGCACATGGCATGAGCACAAGTCCAATCAATAATGCTTTGTTTAACTTACTGGAAATAGCTCAATTTCTAGCAAGGGACGTAGAGAAACCATATTGTTTCATTATTTTCATTTCTACTCTCACTGCTTGTTAATGAAATTTCAAAAAACAACACCTATAGTAGTTCAAATCTCAGTATTTGTTAGCTATGGTTTTCTCCTAATTTTTTTTTTAATACTTTGACTTTATGACCCATCCCCAAAGCAAGGCAGGTATCAAAAAACAACCCCACATGTTACCATCACCTACAGTAATAAGCAAGATGGCAGGCAAGAGCCACCGTGGGCATTGTTGACCACCATCATCCAGAATCCCACCATGCAGAAAAGACTGGTGGTAACATGTGCTGTATTCCCTTCTTGCTTGTTCCATCCATCAGTATTTCACATTGTCGAGAGCATGCTTTATATTGAAATCAGAGTCTTGCTTTTTTCTGTTACATTTTATCACGCACTTGTACAAACATCATTAAAAAGGATCCCTTGATGCACCACCTGGGTGGCTCAGTGGCTGAGGCATCTGACTCTTGATCTCAGGGTCGTGGTTCAAGCCCCACACTGGGCTCTGTGCTGGGTGTGGAGCCTACTTTAAACAATTTTTTATGCTCAGTTAGCTAACCATCTCCCTTTGGCTCAGGTCAATCCCAGAGTCCTAGGTTCCAGCCCCACATGGGTTCCCTGCTCAGCAACGGGCCCACTTCTCCCTTTCCCTCTGCCCCTTCTCCTGCTCGTGCTTGCACACTCTCTCTCTGTCAAATAAATAAATCTTTATTTTTTGAATAATAATAACAAAGGATCTGTTGACATGTTGCATGATGGCATAATATTGCATGGTGTTTCAGGCCACAGATGACTCAACCATTTCCGGTCATTGGACATTTAGGTTGTTTCCGGTTTTTAACAATTACAAATCCTGCTGACAAACATCTCTGGCATACACCCTTGCCTGCATTTCTGATCATTTCTCTTGGCTACATTCCTATAAGTGAAATTACTGTGCTCAACATGCGCACATTTGCCTTCAAGGCCTTTGGAGCACAGGAAAACAGCTGTCTTTCCAAGCCTGTAACTTCATGGGTCAGGGAAGAACTTGCTGGGCCCTCCCCTGATGCTAATCCAACATCTGGTCCTACATTCTTACCAGGGGTATGTTCACCCTCTGCCCACTTTTCCACCCAAGCACCATGAGGACTCCCCGTAATTACAGGGTGCTGTGGTAGACACGGGGCATCAAAAAGCAAAGCAGCTGCTAGTAGGGAAAAGGTGAGGAGGGGCACAGAAATGCTGGCATTTACCAAGAGCTTTTCCTCCAAAGGGCTCTAAGGTTTTCAGAAATATGGTATCATTAATCTTCACAGGTCTGTGATTTTTCTTTCTGATACAGACCCAAACAGAAACTGTATTTGTTGGTGTGTATTTGTGCATTTGCTGTGCTCCTGCTTTCCTGATATTCCCGAAAATGGCTTTTATATTTGGGACTTCTGATGTGTGCAGAGGAAAAAAAGTCCCAAACTCAGTCTGTTTATCTCTCACCCTTAAAACTCATGGGGGGACAGGAGGAACCCCACCAAAGTAGGGGCTCAGGGCAGAAGTCCTGCCTTAGGGCTGCATAACCAGACAGGTTGAATTGGCTTGCTTTCACCTTTTTCCAAAAATACATTCACAATTTCTGACTTGTAGACATTTTTTTGAAAGGAATAGTAATAGAGTAATGGCTCCCCCAAAGATGTTCACATCCTTTCATCAAAATCTTTCAGTAAATTACCTCGCAAAAGGGATAGACCTTGCAGATGTAATTATATTAAGGATCTTGAGATGGATTATTAGGTATAATCACAAGGATCCCTAGAAGAAGGCAAAGGATACAACCAAGAGAGTGAAAAGACAACTCAAGAATGAGAGAAAACACCTGCAAATCAAATGTCTGATAAGGGGTTAATATCCAGAATATACAAAGAACTCTTACAACTCAACAACAAAAAGACAAACCACATAATTAGTGCACAGGCAGAGGACTTGACTAGACATCTCTCCAAAGAAGATACACAGATGTCCAACAAGCACCCAAAGGAGTGCATCTAATTGCTCGTCATTAGGGAAATACACAATCATAAGGAGATACCATTTCATGCCCACTAGGATAATTGGAATCAAAAAGACAGACAATACCAAGTGTTAGCAAGGATGTGGAGCAACGGGAACCCCTGTCCATTGCTGGTGGGAATATAAAGTGATGTAGCAATTTGGGAGCTCCTCAGAAATCTAAACATAGGGGTGCCTGACTGGTTCGGTCTATAGAGAATGTGGCTCTTGATCTCAGCACTCTGAGTTCAAGCCCCATGTTGGATGTGGAGCCTACTTAAAAAAAAAAAAAAAGTAAACATGGAATTTTCACGTAATCCCAGAATTCCACTCCTGGGTATAAACCCAAAAGAATGAAAAACAGGAACTTAAATAGATACTTGCACTCCAGTATTCACATATATGTATATGTAATGGAATATCATTCGGCTATAAGAAGAAGGAATTTCTAGAAAATGCTACAAGTTGGATGACTCTTGAAGACCTTATGCTAGGTGAAATTACCAAACACAAAGGATGAATACTGCAGGACTCCATCTACATGGAACATTTGGAATGGCGAATTCCTAGAGGCAGCACGTGGATTTGCAGTCACCATCACTGGGGAAGGAGGCGTGGGGTTATTGCTTAATAGGTACAGTTTCTACCTGGGTAGTGAAGGGTTTTACAAATCGTGGTGACCGCACTACCTTGTGAATGTAATTCATGCCACTGAATTGCACAGTTTAAAAATGGGTTAAATGGCCAGTTTTGTGTTATATATATATAACATATATAAATATATACATGTATGTAATTACATACATGTATATATTTAAATATGTATGTATTATATGTAATATAATAAATATGTATTATAATAATGTAATAAAAATAATAAATAATAAGTAATAAATAGGTAATAAAAATGTAATATAATAAATAAATATATAATATAATATATATTTATATATGTATATATTATATGTATATATGTATGTTTTGTAGGGAGAATTATTTTCTTGGGATTTCCCAATATGTAATTACATACATGTATATATATATACATACATGTAATACTTATATATATTTTTATATATATATATTATATATATATATATAATATATATATATATTACATGACAATGGAGATAAGGAGGGAGGCAGGAGGGTCAAGGTCAGAAAAAAGAGACATGAGGACAGAAGCCGAGACTGGAACAATGAACTTTGTGATGGAGGAAGGGGCCGGGAGCCAAGGTATGTGGGCAGCCTTGAGAAGCAGAAAGAGCTGAGAAAACAGATTCTCCTCTGCAGCTTCCAGAAGGAAAGCAGCCCTGCCTAGGTGTCTGGACTTCAGCCCCCTGAGACTCCTTTCGGACTTCTGGCTTCCAGGAATGTCAGGTAATAAATCTATGTTGTTTTAAGCTCTCAGGTTTGAAATGATTTGTTACAGTGGCAATCAGAAAAACCCACAGACATAAAACCTTATTCCTGTATTATCGTTCACGAACCACAATACACTAATTCACTTTGTAGCTGACCTACATGACTTTTTAAAAAAGATTTTATTTATTTATCTGAGAGAAAGAGACAGCAATGTGGGGGGCAGGGGGAGACAGAGGGAGAAGGAGAAGCAGACTCCCCACTGAGCAGGGAGCCTTATGCAGGCTCTATCCCAGGACCCTGGGAATCATGACCTGAGCTGAAGGCAGACTCTTAACCAACTGAGCCACCCAGCACCCAAGTCCACATGACTTTTAAAGCTCCTCAGCAAAGACCACTAGAGTTGGGTCCAGTGCCAACAGCCAGAAGGAGGGGCTGCTCTGTGCTTACCCATGTTATTGGTCAGTGGCGCCCTCTTAGGAAAAGGTAGGTTGTGGAATAGATTCAGCTAATGAAATCCCAAAGAAAAATAATTCTCCCTACAAAAACAATCCTGAAAATTCATTCGCATTTGAACTGTATAATTTATGGAAATTATACCTGCACCTAGGGCCCACATTCCTGTGGCCAGTGCCTTCCTCGTCTTGCCCTTCTCCTGGCACCTGGCACCTCCCACCACACTGTTCCCCTGGGGGCCGGAACCAGGTCTTAGTAAGCTTGGCATCCAAAGTGCAGAATTTACATTTTCATCCTTGTATCCGATCACGGAATGAACATCTTTCCATTTGAGAATCTCCTAGGTGGGGAGATAACGTGCTGAAGAACATTTGAAAGATCCAAGGAACCAGGATGTCCGGAGGACATCACATCCCAACAAGTGACACATAAAAATCTAATAACATTACCTTCCAAGAACCTACAGAACTTTACTATCCAACCCCAGCATCTCTTCCAACATCTTATATTATGGTGTTTCTCTTAAAACACTAGCCTACAGCTGGTTCCAAGCTCAGATTCTCTATGCTGAATTCCAAAGCGGACTCATATCCATCTACCATCTTTACATGACTCTGCTCTATGAGCTCCATAACCACCAAGCAGGTTACAGACAGGTGCTGTGGGCTCAGCTCCCTGAGCTCCAAACCAGGGGCTGTGGACATCCTTCCCCAGGTGGCGCTGGGCTCGGACAAGGGCTCTGCTGGCAGGGGCTGTCAACCGTGATCTACACCGAACCTTGAGGCTGGGGCCACAGTGGTCCATGGTGGAGGGTGTGGATTCGGACAACCCCAGAGGTGCTCTTTTTCATTGTGGGGATAGACACATAATAACCAAAGACAAGTAGAAACCAGGTGAGACACTACAGTGTGTCTCCAGATCACTTTCTTTTCTTTTCTAATTAAAGAAGGGGCGTGTCTTTACTGTAAATGCTTTGGAAACTAGAGAAAAATACAAAGAAAAAAACACAAATCATCTGTAATCCAGCCATCTCGAGATAACCCTTTAAATTCTTACCCTGCCTTGTCTTTGTTCACGGTCCTGTTATATTACTACTACTACTACTACTACTACTACTACCGCCACACCACTACTTACTGTCTGGCTACCTCAGTTGAACAGAAAGTCCAGAAAGACAGGGAATTTGTCTCTCTGAAGTAGGGCTGGGCAGACTGGACACAACAGAAGGTCAAGGGCATGAGGGCACCATGGAGTCAAGTACAGAATTAAGGCATCTGAGTGGGTGGTTAATTGACTCTCCAGCTCACCCATTCCTCACCCTCAGGTTTGCCTTGCCTTTAAAAATTTGCCATCGGGGCGCCTGGGTAGCTCAGCGCGTTAAGTGTCTGCCTTCGGCTCAGGAAGTGATCTCAGGGTCCTGGGATCGAGCCTCACATCGGGCTCCATCATGCTCAGCAGGGAGTTTTTTGTCCCTCTCCCTCCCCTTCCACTCCTCCTCCCCACTTGTGGGTGCACTCTCATAAATAAATCTTTAAAAAGTTTTTTTGATAGCTTCCGAAGTGACCTAGTCCAACATGCCTTCACTTTACATCAACATTTTCCTGACTGTCCATTCAGACTTGTCACCTGCCTTCTCAGAAACAAGCAACTTCCTTCTTCCTACATCCTTCATCCATGTGCTCAAGTTCTTAATGGCCCACCTTCCACCCTCCCCAGGGTTGCTCTCCACCAGTTCAGTAGTTATCCCCTCTCTGCTCATATCTTCAGTCTTCCCAGACACATTAATTGCTTCCCCTCTTTTTATGACTGTTCCCAAACTACCCAATCCTAAAAACGACACTCCATCCCACTCCTGTCAGTCTACCCACCCCAACTTTGGCATTCTCTTCACACCAGCCTGATTGAAAGAGTGGTTTACACCTGTTTGCTCCATTTCCTACCCACTCATCCCTTCCTTAATCTCTTGTAATCTAGTTTCCACCTTGACCCCAAGACCACCAAAGACCTTTCAGTTGCTCGGTCTGAAAGCCTTCATTCAGCTCATCCTTCTCCACCTCTCCATCTCTGTAGTCTCTTCCATGGTCAACCGCCATTGTCCAGGTACAACTACCAGCAAGACCGGTCTCCCTGACATTCCTCCCTCCCCTCTCTTTCCTGTCCTCCCAGACATCTTGCACACCAAAGACAACTTAACCTTTCTAAGGCACAGCTGTGTTCTGGAAGATTAATTTAATTCCTTTCTATGGTGACCCTGGTAAATTAGAAAAAAGTGTTAACCATACCATAGGGTCAGGACTTCAGCAAGACGTTAAGTAAGTCCCTCGATCTTGGAGAGAAAGTTGAGAAGTGTGGGCTGAACCATAATGCAGAAGCTTTTCAGCAGAAGACCTCACTGATGAGGCAAGGCAGGTGGGGAGTGAGTGCTCACTGGCTTCACCCCCTAGCACCTGCGGGAAAGTGGACATGCCACAGCCGCCCTCAGTACTTTCCGTGGATCGGAACACAGTGAATGCTCAGATATGTCCTGCAAACTTACCCAACGTGTTGCCTCACCTCTCCTGTTCCTCCCAATGTACCTTTAGTGCAGGGAGGGCCACAGTGAGGCATGTACTCAGCCACGAACCGAGCCTGGGAGAAACCACCGGTATGCAATGCCCACAAAGGTCTCCAACGCCCCAGGCTGCCTGGCCAGCTCCTGTTCTCCCAACTCAATCTTTCCTGTCCAGCATCTCACCCTCTGACTGCTGAGAAGGACCTCCCTCTCAAACCCCTCCCCCGTCCCACCAGGGAGGATACTCACCGGCTCGCTTAGGTCCAGATCAGGGTCCTTATGTAATCATCGCAACATCATCAGCATGTGGGAAGGACCCCATTTCCAGGGAGGAGGGTACCTACGCCACGCAGGGTCCGTGATACCTCCTCCTCCATTCAGTCCGATGGCGTCATTAGTGGTCTCAAGGTTGTGGAGCCACAAGCACATTCACTGTAGCCACCCCCTCCTGACCGTAGCTGTGTCTCCTGCTGGCCTGCTGGCCTGTGATGACCTTAACTTCACTCACTTACCACCTTCTGTTTCTACTAACCAGCCCCCAAGTTCCCCTTCTCCTGAGCAACGCATTCCTCCTGTCAGTGCTATCCCACGGGATCATGAAGCATGTTCAGCGTAGGTAAAACAAATCTCTCTTGGCAAAGGGTATCTGTCCATTAAAATGTATATGAGCGAGCAGGAGAAATCTATGACTGGTTTTAAAGTTATAAAAGTCTGACCTCTGCTCATCATTGCTGGGAATGCATCTGGGGACAGCAAGTTTTAACCTCCCTTAATCACTTTGAAGTTAGGAACCAACAGACTTAACAGACAACTTGTTTCTCAGTAGAGGCACGTTGGTAGGATTAAGTGGATTAGTAACTGGTTGAACAACGTTACTTAGAGATATGGGTTGGTAGACCCAAGTCAGTCTAAAACAGGCTCTTTAGTGTTTGCTTAGTCTCCATTTCTGCCCTCTTTGTACCTTTCCAATTGTGAAGGGATGAGAAAATCTGTGTCAAAGATTGTTTTTAAGAAACAAGGTTCTTGGGGCGCCTGGGTGGCTCAGTCAGTTAAGCATCTGTCTTTGGCTCAGGTCATGATCTCAGGGTCCTGGGATTGAGCCCCATGTGGGGCTCCCTGCTCAGCCTGCTTCTCCCTCTCCCTCTGCCCTCCCATTTCCCTCCCCCTGCTCATGCATGTTTGCACCTTCTCTCTCAAATAAATAAAATCTTAAAAAAAAAATCAGGATTCTTATACAAATATAAAATAAACAAAATAAACATATGTTCACGAATTATTCATTCATTAATGATGGAGGGGGTAAAATATTATAACTGGCTCAAAGCAGTATCCCAAGCACAGACACAAAAGCCGTCAGAAATGCTGAAATCAATTTGCTAACAGAATAGATCCAAGCCCCTTTCACAGGGTGGAAATCAGTGGCACGTCCAGCAGACAGAATTCAGGCTGGTGACCCAGAGACTACCACGGCCACCCATCTCACCAAACATCCCAAACCCAGTAGTGCAACCCACCTATCTCATCAAACATCCCAAACTCAACCAACACTTAGAACCAACTCCCCAACCTCCATACTTCTCTCACTACCTCCTCCACAAAGTCATTCTAGTATGTTCTTTCCTTCCTCTCCGACCGTCTCCCTCCCTAAAACCACACTTTATGTGCCTCTTGCCACATGCTGGCAAAAGTACAGTAGGCCTCAAACACCAGACAAGAGGTACAGCTATGGAGCGCCTGGGTGGTAGAGTCCGTTAAGCATCTGACACTTAGTTTTGGCTCAGGGCTATCCTGGGTTGTGAGATGGAGCCCCCATCAGATTCCACACTCGGCATGGAGTCTACTTGGGTTTCCTCTCTTGCCCTCTTGGGTTTCTCTCTTGCCCCCTTCCCCACCAGATGCTCTCTCTCTCTCTCTCTCTGGAATAAATAAATAAATCTTAAAAAAAAAAAAAAAGAGGTACACTTATGGATTCTTGACTAGGAAAGTGACTTCCCTTACATGATTCTCTCCTAATAGTATTTTTTTTTAAGATTTTGTTTATTTTTTTGACACAGAGAGACAGCACAAACAGGGCAGAGAAGCCTGACTCAGAGCTCGATCCTAGGACTCTGGGATCATGACCTGAGCCAAAGGCAGATGCTTAGCCAACTGAGCTACCCAAGCACCCCAGTTTCTCTCTCTCTCTCTCTCTTTTTAAGATTTTATTTATTTATTTGAGAGAGAGAGAGAGAGCATGAGCAGGGGGAGGGGCAGAGGAAGAAGGAGAAGCAGACTCCCCTGCTGAGCAGGGAGCCTGATGCGGGGTTGGATGCCTGCTGTAACAGCTGACATACCCAGCAAACAACTGCAAATTTCTTGTCAATCGGTGGGTCTATCGCACTTTTCACAGCTCTTTTCCAGAACCAGCAGCGGCACGCTCCCCATCCATGAGATGCACAGTGTCCTAGGTGTCTAGCCATCCTGCCTGTGTTAGTAACCTGAGGAGGATGTGGTGAGCTCCCTCTCCACTATTGCCTACAGAAAGATCCTGTCCCAAAGGCTACACCCTGCAGGCCACTGAAAAAGCCATAACCATGTAGAGAAATGAAATAATGTCCCCAAGGTCCCAAAGCCAGTGAGTACAGAATCAGCGATCCAAACTCCAGCCCTTCTGACGCATACACCCTCCCTGCAGACTACCGAGCATCTTCTCATTTTGCTCTGGGACTAACAGAAATCTCATGTTTTCTTAAAAGTGCTACCTTTGTGCAGTTTTTTAAAAAATAAATCAGTCCGTTAAAAAAAAACCCTCACATTTGAACACTCTAACACAGTAATGCTAACATACAAGACACATTGCCTTTGCAAAACTTCTTCATCAAAACTACTCTTTCTCTGGGACACCTGGGTAGCTCAGTCAGTTAAGCGTCTGCCTTCAGCTTAGGTTATGCATGATTCCAGGGTCCTGGGATCGAGTCCCACATCGGGTTCTTTGCTCAGTGGGAAGCCTGCTTCTCCCTCTGCCTGTTGCTCCTCCTGCTTGTGTGCACTCTCTCTGACAAATAAATAAAATCTTAAAAAAAACCAACAACAACCCACTCTTTATCCGATTCATATTATTATGAAGCACCCCTAAGGATGGAAGGGCAGCTGGGTGGCTCAGTCAGTTGAGCATCTGACTCTTGATTCCAGCCCAGGTCATGATCTCAGGGTTGTGGGACTGAGCCCCATGTTGGGTTCCAAGCTCAGCAGGGAGCCAGCTTCAGAAGTCTCTCCTCTCCCTCTGCTCTGTCCCCCCAACCTCCCTCCCCCACTCACGGTGTCTGTCTCTCTCAAATGAATAAATAAATCTTAAAAAAACAAAAACCAGGGCTGCCTGGGTGGCTCAGTCGGTTAGGCATCTGCCTTTGGCTCGGGTCATGATCTTGGGATCCTGAGATCAAGCCCCGTGTCGGGCTCCCTGCTCAGTGTGGAGTCTGCTTCTCCCTCTCCCTCTGTCTCTCCTCCTGCATGTGCTCTCTGTCTCAAGTAAATAAATAAAATCTTTAAAAAAACAAAAACAAAACAAAAACCAAAAAACTAAGCGTGGAAAAATATTGATTAATTGCTTCAAGGATACATTTGCCTGCACGTTCCCAAGAGTCTCCTTTTCTCCTCTTCTATTCCCAGATTTTCTCTCCATTTCTGTTTCTAGAGGTTTTCTTTTGAACACTGCCAAGATTTTGAATGAATCCATTCACCTTCAATCTTTCCCTCCAACAGCTTCACTGAGGTGGTCTTCCATCTTTGGACCCTGAAGAAGCCCACAGAGTGGTCACAGACTGAAAAGTATGGCTCCTTCCCACTGTCAGTTCCACAGCATCCTCAAATTTTACTAAACCGAAGGAGGAAATGTTTATGTCCCTCCTTGTCTGTTCCCTGCAGTGACCTTACATTGAGAACACCATGATCCCAGTGTCATGGGATCGAGTCCCGCATCAGACTCCCTGCTAACGGGGAGCCTGCTTCTCCCTCTGCCTGCCGCTCCCCCTGCTTGTGCCTGTGCTTTCGCTCTCTCTGACAAATAAATAACTAAAATCTTAAAAAGAGAGAGAGAACATAATTCATTTTTAATTACTCAAAAAAATTAGTAAACAATTCAAAAGAGGCAAAAGGGTGTACCTTCGTGCCCTGGTGACTCGGGTTTCTACACACACAGGCTACCTGTCACCCATTTCTTGCAGCTCATGGACTGTAGATATCATTTGCCAATTCAAATAAGAAAGGTCTGGGTAAATGGTTTACTTTGCCCTGTGGCTTGAAGCACCTTAAAAGAAAATCCACCCGTTCAGCTCTGCAAACTTGCATCGCTGCTCTCCCTTCAGTCCCCACTGAAATGACTCTTCTTTCTGGACGCCTTTCCTGTCCCTCCCCAGCCTGTATCAGGTCCCCCTCCATGCCCAGGACACCAGGCACTTGCCCCATCGCCCGTCCTGTGTATGGACCAGACTGGAAGTAGCCTGTGTGTCTGCTTCTTGGGCAGGGACCAACACAGTCCTGCGTTCAGGATCTATTTGCTGAAATAAAGTTATTATTTGAAGACCTACATATATTCTGAACGATGCACTAAATCCTGGGAATGGAAAGGTAAATAAAGCAAAATACCTACCTTAAACTTCCTGGCATCTTCATTTCACTTACAAAAAAAAAAAAAAAGGCAGAGAGAGAAAGATCCGCTTCTATTAACTTGACTCTGATAGGAGGTTCACTGGGCAACACAAACAGCGTTTCTCATTTGCATCATCGGTGCTGCCTCTTAGTGTTACCAGGTGTGCTACAGTCTCCCTTTATTGCTAAAACGTGGCCTACGACTTCCATTAGCCTGCATCGGCCCAAGTGGCAAAGGCTGAAGACTTTACCTTGTGTTGTTATTTTTCTCCAGAGTCGCGTGCAATTTACAGACGACATCTGGAAATACACTCGGAAGCAGCAGCATGCGTTAGCACTTTGAAGTGTCAGGACAGGAAAGTGGTAAAAAGGCTCCGCAAAGGGCCATCAGGGTCCTTCGCCCTCCGCCAGACCTCGGGCAGGCCTGAGAACAGCTTGGAGCCTCTCCTATGCCACGGGAACCAAGGGGGACCTTAGTGGGTCTCCCCAGGCTGGCAAGCCCAGGGTTTGCGAAAGCCTTAACTGAGCTCCCGCGTGCAAATGTCCCGTGTACCATCTGACACGCTGAGAGGGCTCAGTGCTGCCGGGCGCAGCAGCAGTTCCTGTGCGATGAAAACAGTTTGGATGCTCATCACTTTCAAGTTACTTTAAAACTTTAAAGCTAGGGAAGCCTGGGTGGCTCAGTGGGTCCTGGGATCGAGCCCCTCCACCAGTTCTGTCTGTCTGCTTCCCCCTCCCCCTCTCTTTGCCTGCCTCTAAAACACACACACACACACACACACACACACACTTTAAATCTATCTTAAAATCTATCTTTAAATCTATCTTAACCATAAAATCTCAGCTAGGTAAAATGGGGCACGTGCTCCCGGCAATGGCCTTGAGTCAAAATCACCTTGCCCGGACAGAATTTTTCTCATTCCCAAAATGATGAGGTTGGGCTAGAAAGTGTACAGACTCCCAAGAGACAAAAGAAGCACATGTGATGGGTGACCTGGACTGAGTGGATTCTTGTTTATTTAAAAAAAAAAACTGAACAAACAGCTAAAACGATTCTTGGCATTGCTGATAAAACGGTTCATTAGACATTGTGGAATTACTACTGGTTTTCTTAGGTAGGATGGTGGTTTTGTGGGCACGTAGGAGAATGTTGTTACTCATGCGAAATGCGTACTGAAGTATGATGTCAGCAAATGTTTCAGGAAAAGAATATCTGAGTGGGGGTATGTGCGTGTGCATGCACCCGTGTGTGTGCAGAGAAAGAGAGAATGAGAGAAAGAAATAGAGCAAATAGATTGTGTTTTTTAAAAAATTATCTTTGGGCAAGATGGGATCCGGAGGGAGACAAACCGTAAGAGACTCTTAATCTCACAAACAAACTGAGGGTTGCTGAGGGGAGAGGGGGTTGGGAGAGGGGGGTGGGGTTATGGACATTGGAGAGGGTATGTGCTATGGTGAGTGCTGTGAAGTGTGTAAACCTGGCGATTCACAGACCTGTACCCCTGGGGCAAATAATATGTTATATGTTAATTAAAAATAATTAATAAAAAAATTATCTTTGGGGGGGTCCTTGGGTGGCTCAATAGGTTAAGCATCTGCCTTTGGCTCAGGTCATGACCCTGGGGTCCTGGGATCAAGCCCCACCCAGGTCTGTCTGTCTGGTCTCCTGCTTCTCCTCCCTCTGGTCCTTCCCCTGCTCATGCTCTCTCACGTGCTCTCTCTCTCTCTCAGATAAATAAAGTCTTTAAAAACAATTATCTCTGGGGCGCCTGGGTGGCTCAGTGGGTTAAAGCCTCTGCCTTTGGCTCAGGTCATAATCCCAGAGTCCTGGGATCGAGCCCCACATCAGGCTCTCTGCTCCGGAGGGAGCCTGCTTCCTCCTCTCTCTCTGCCTGCCTCTCTACCTCCTTGTGATCTCTATCTGTCAAATAAATAAATAAATCTTAAAAAAAAAACAAAAAAACAATTATCTCTGAATTCCTTTTTGGCTATCATTTCAAATTTCCAAGAATGCATCAAAACCCTATGACCAAATACTGAAAATTATTATTTTTTAAATCAACAGCAAGTCTAGCTAAACAATGACAACAAACCACATTCTTTATCTTCTTTCTTACCTTCCAAGCTCTAATTTCAGCCATTAAAATCTAA
This sequence comes from Mellivora capensis, assembly GCA_004024625.1. NCBI lineage: Eukaryota > Metazoa > Chordata > Mammalia > Carnivora > Mustelidae > Mellivora > Mellivora capensis. The sequence continues at coordinate 151,097 of PISX010002304.1, forward strand.
ATATTCTGTCCCATCTGCTTCCTCTTAAGAAAGCCTCCAAACGTGAGCATACTAAACATTGTATCTTTACAAAATTCTTTTCATCAGTTCTTATTTATCTTAATTTTTAATCCACATTGTGACTCCCTTCCCTCCCCTCAATGGGCCTTCTTGCTTGCGGCTTTGATTAGGACCTGCCTTGCCTTCTGCTTTAGATTTCATTCTTTCCTGTGTGTCTCCATTCGATTCTTCACATCCATCATTTGCATAGATTTCCCTCTTTCTTCCCTGCTGTCAATATTTTCCTGTTGATTGGACTCCGGTTTCTGTGTAGTAGCTCAGCTCTCTGATTTGCCCTGCCTACAACCCGCTTAACTACCTTTTCCTTTTTTTCATTATCTCCCACCGCCTGGACCTCTCCATCATCTCCCTTTGTTCATGCAGCTCTCCGAACGCCTTCTCTCATCAGGCATGGTTTTATGTAAAACGGAAGTGTGTGCGTGTGCACGCATTTATGTACAGGTGCATATGATTACACGTTCAGTGTAAACATGTATGCACGTGCACATACAGCATTAACACATATTGAGCACACCCGAAAATGGAAAGGCCATTGGCAGAGGAGTTTTCTCTCCAAGAGCAGGAACTTGGAGCCTGCCTGCAAACCGTCCTCCACCGTCCTCTCCAGCCTCTTTTTTTTTTTTTTTTTTTTTTTTAAGGAGCTCATTTGGTGTTTAAAGAGCTTTGGGAGAAGCAAGGCTGGCCCACCTCCACCGGCTTACCTAAGGTTGTCCGCCTTCCCGCACCCGGCGCTCACCTCCTGCGGGGCGGCCCCTCCCCCCCGCCCCTCTCCTCCGCCCCTGTCCCGCCCCGCCCGCCCGCCCCACCCCCGGCCACTCCCGGGGCTTCCTGTCATTTCACCACTCTGGTTCACAGAACCCTTCAGCGATAATCCTCTTTTATTTTCCTGAACTTCTGAACTCCTCCAGAGTCTTTTCCCTCCGGTCTTTGGCAATCGGCCTTGGATTCCTTTATCTGCCCTTGGCCCGGCTGAAACTTCTGCCCACAGAGAGTAAGAACGACCAGTTTTCACGGATTCTCGCTTCTGACCACAAGGACTAGCCACGCTGCATTTTTCTTTTCCCCCTTTTTTCTCCCTCCTTTTTAGCTGACCAAACTTTTCCTATTCGTGTGTGTATACTCCTGATCCAGGGTTCTTTTCTCCCTCTTTGCACTGAGGTCTCCGTGGTGGGAGCCACCTGCGGGCGGCGGGGGGGGGGGGGGGCGGCGGGACCCCTACCCCGGCCTCTTCTAGTGTGACCCCGGGCCAACGAACCCATCTCAGAGATGCTATCTCAGCAGCTGGCCGAGGACCTCCCGCCGCCTGCACAGCTAGCCTGGTCAGTGTCAGGCTCTCCAGTAACGCGTCACCTTGCTCTGCTCTCAAACTTGGAAGGATGTTTCCACCATCCGCCTGCCGGTGGGGCTGGCGGGTCCTCGATCCACAACCCCGGTTTGGCTGCTACTTTTCCTGGCTAGCATTATAGCGGCTTGTGAGTCACCGCAACCTTTTATAACCAAGTTATTTCTCATTTAAGACTTAAAAGCGGTTTGTTTCTTGTCCTGCCTGGTGTGGTGAAATTGAAAAATTAAATCAGAGGCTCCCAGTGTGATCCCTAAATATTTCTTTCAAGTTTTCTTATGTGAGTGGAGTTGACACACGATGATACATTCATTTCGGGTGAACAACATAGTGATTCATCTTCTCTCTAGGATACGCAACTTTTTTTCTTTTTTTAAGATGTGTCATGGTATTGTCTTTCTCCGGAGGCTTAATAACACCCTTTTTCTGGGAAACCAAATTTCACCAACATGTCTTTGGGGATTACAGTCAAGAGACTTTGTAATCTACATTCTCTAAACAAAGTTCGTGGGTTGGAATATTTTTCTGATGAGAAGCATCCTTTCTAGATGACTGGGTGGTCAATTCTTTTCAAATCAGCCAACAGTTTGGGTTAAGTCCCTTTTACCTTTAGGGAGCTTCCTTTTTTCTTATGGAAAATGAAAGAAACTAACAATATTACCACTTTGTGCCTTTTGACACTTTTCAGCAAACTTCTCAGCAAACACGTGCCCCACCTTATCATCTGACTGTTTCTACTCCCTTTTCTTTTTTTTTTTTTTTTAATTTCTTTTCAGCGAAACAGAATTCATAGTTTTACATCACACCCAGTGCTCCATGCAATGCGTGCCCTCCACAATACCCACCACCTGGCTCCCCCAACCTCCCACCGCCCCCCCCCCCTTCAAAACCCTCAGGTTATCTACTCCCTTTTCTATTCTGACTACAACTCCTGAGAAGAAAGCTGTTCTCTGCTAATTCTGTTAAAATGTCCTCAGCCAATCAGTCGACAGCTACTTACTAAACAACTCCAAGGGGCAGCCATCACAAAAATAGCTTTGGCAAATTCCTACAATGCCATCAAGCTGTGAGGAGGCACCCTCGCCTCAACTGGCAAAAGTCAGAGTCCCCCTCAGGGTCATCTACCCAAGTTGTAGGATGCATGGTATATAGGAGGAAAAACCTTTCTTCTACCCTCTTAACTTCTCAAAGCTAGGGCTTGCAAATTAAACTAACAAAAGCTATATTAACAGAAGAAAAGCACACAATATTTATTAATACAGAAAGAAGTGAAACTCAAAGAGGTAGTTGGACTTGGAGGCTTATACACCATTTTATTATTTATTTATTTATTTTTAAAGATTATATTCATTGGGTTGCCTGGGTGGCTAGGTGGGTTAGGCCTCTGCCTTTGGCTCAGGTCATGATCCCAGGGTCCTGGGATCGAGTCCCGCATGGGGCTCTCTGTTCGGCAGGGAGCCTGCTTCCTCCTCTCTCTCTGCCTGCCTCTCTGCCTATTTGTGATCTCTGTCTGTCAAATAAATAAATAAAATCTTAAAAAAAAAAAAAAAGAAAAAATAATAAAGATTATATTTACTTATTTGACACAGAGCGTGAGAGAGAACAAGCAGGGGTTCTAGCAGAGGGAGAGGGAGAAGCAGACTCTCCGCTGAGCAGGGAGCCTGATGTGGGGCTTGATCCCAACACCCTGGGATCATGAGCCAAAGGCACACCCTTAACCGACTGAGCCACCCAAGGTGCCCCATTATATACCATTTTAACGAAGGAAAGGGGGTTTGGGCTTCAAGGGATAATAAATTGTAAGGAAGTGACTATGAGTGTTATTTTAGTGACATCTGTTTATGCAGACTCATCTCTGTGCTGACTCTGTCTCCAGTGATAAGTTGCTCTCCTTTTCCTGGTACAAGAGAGGACACTGTCACAAAAGGAAATTGATGCCCTGCTTTTCGGCAGATAAGAGGAGGCCAGAGAACTCTGCCCGCATCTGTTGATCTTCAATTGCCTTCAGCTCAAAATAATCCTTCTGCCAAAGTAGCACATTTTGGAGTGCCACACCCTGATCTTCTCCAATGGCCTCACCGGCCACTGGAGTGTGCAACCAAGGCTGACATTTTCTCCTGGCACCTTACAGTGGGAAGTGGTTTTGTTTTTTTTAAATTGAAGAACAGTTAACATGTAATACTAAATTAGTCTCAAATGTACAACATAGTGGCTCAACAATTACACACATTATAAAATGCCCAGCACAATAGTGTATCATGCCATCAGCGTGGTTAGTATGAAAAAGACAAGAAATGACAAATGTTGGAGAGAATGTCGAGAAAAGGAAACCTTTGTGCGCTGTTCCTGGGAATGTCAACTGGTGCAGTCACCATGATCGACAGTGTGACGTTTCCTCAAAAAAATTAAAGATGGGGCACCTGGCTGGCTCAGTCGTTAAGTGTCTGCCTATCAGTTCAGGTCCTGATCCCCGGGCTCCTGGGGTGGAGCCCTGCATCAGGCTCCCTGACCCGCAGGAAGCCTGCTTCTCCCTCTCCTACTCCCCCTGCTTGTGTTCCCTCTCTCGCTCTCTCTCTCTCTCTCTGCCAAATAAATAAATAAATAAAATCTTTTGGGGCACCTGGGTGGCTCAGTGGGTTAAGCCTCTGCCTTCAGATCATGATCTCAGGGTCCTGGGATCGAGCCCCGCATGGGGCTCTCTGCTCAGCAGGGAGCCTGCTTCCCCTCCCCACCTGCCTCTCTGCCTACTTGTGATCTCTCTCTCTCTCTCTGCCAAATAAATAAATAAAATCTTTTTTAAAAAATAAATAAATAAATAAATAAAATCTTTAAAAGAAACAAGCAAACAAACAAAACTAAACTAAAACTAAACAAACTAAACTAAAACTAAACTAAACAAGCAAACAAACAAAACTAAACTAAACTAAACTTGTGTGCCTCACTGGCTCTGTTGATAGCGCGTGGGACTCTTGATCTTGGAGTTGTGAGTTCAAGCCCCACAGTGGGGGTAGAGCTAAATAAATAAATAAGTAAATAAATGGAGCTTTAAGGGAAAAAATAATCCTAAAAATAGAAGTACCATCCTATCCAGTAATTTCCCTGCTGGGCGTCTACCTCAAGAAAATGAAAACACTAATTCAGAAAGATATATGCGTGGTTTACTGCCGCATTATTTACAATGGCCAAGATATGGAAGCAACCCAAGCGTCCATCAAGAGATAGATGGATAAAGAAAATGTGAGATATATATATAGATATATATATATCTATATATATATAATGGACTATCACTCAGGAATAAAAAAGAAGAAAATCTTGCCATTTGCAACAACATGGATAGAACTACACGGTATTATGCTACATGAAATAAGCCAAAGAAAGACAAATAACCTTTGATTTCACTTATAAGGGGAAGTGCTTTTTGATTATCATTTGCATTTTTCAGTTGAGTAAACTGGCTTTGAGAGAGTCATCCTTTTCCTTCTCTGATCTCACCTCCCAAAGACTCAATTCGACCACCTCCTATAGTTCTAAATCACAACTTTCTTCTCTGCCTACTTCATTCGTGTGGTTGCCACCACTTTAAAAAAAATTGGCTCTGCTCCTTCCCTTTTAGTGAGGGCTCCTTGGTTTCTCCCACTATCCCTGAGAAAGAATAAAAGACACTGAGAAGAGGGGCGCCTGGATGGCTCAGTCGGTTAAGGGTCTGGCTTTGGCTCAGGGCATGATCTCCAAGTCCTGGGATGGAGCCCTGTATCACTCTCCCCGCTCAGCCGGGAGCCTGCTTCTCCCTCTGCCTCTATCCCTCCCCACCACTCACGCTTTCGCTCTATCTGTCTCAAATAAATAAATAAATAAAATATTTAGGAAGGAAGGAAGGAAGGAAGGAAGGAAGGAAGGAAGGAAAAACAAAAGAAGAGAGAACAAAAGAAAAGAGAAAAAGAAAACTGAAGCAAGCAAGCAAGCAAGCAAAGAAGAAACCCACAGGTAACCCAACTCTTGCAGCCAGCATCTAGAACCCATACTGTTGGCTCTCCAGATGTCCATGTCTAGGAGTTATCCAGCTTTTGTGACCATCACCTGTGTGAGATCTCAAGTGTCCCTCCAAACCTAAACCCCATCCTCACTGCCCTGAGCGGGGTGCCCCTGGTGACCTCATATATACCGGAGGTTTCGCCCAAATGTCTCTAGATACAGAAATCTGAGCCCTTCTGGGCAGTAAACTAAGGACCCATAGAATCACATATTTTAGAGTTGGAATAGCCCCAGGGCAGAGTATTTTTTCCCACCATGACTGCAGGCTGCGGGAGTGTTTTTACGGATGGGAACGGTAGGTAGGTTGACCGTTCACATCAGTGGTACACGACACGCTTTGAACAGGAATCAAATCCATTCAGAGGCTTTAACCATATTTATCTATTTTCTTCTACCAATAATCCCTGATAGCACCCAGATGTCATGATGTTATTTGAGTGGAATTAAATTGGAATGGCTCACATTATCTGATTAATTAGAGTCGGCTTTGACTACAGTGACTAATGGGTCCAATCCCGTTAGTGCAACATTCTGCCCGGCAGGCTGTGGTTACATAACATAGCAAAAGGCTGGTAGAGACCATTGGTCTATCCGTTTCTGGATAGTAAGGAATTAATTTTGCTTAAAAAATATTAACGGGGGGGTGCCTGGGTGGCTCAGTGGGTTAAAGCCTCTGCCTTCAGCTCAGGTCATGATCCCGGGGTCCTGGGATCGAGCCCCGCATCAGGCTCTCTGCTCAGCGGGGAGCCTGTTTCCTCCTCTCTCTCTGCCTGCCTCTCTGCCTATTTGTGATCTTTGTCTGTCAAATAATAAATAAAATCTTTAAAAAAATTAGCGGAGCAACTCAACAGAATGTTATTCAGCCATGAGAAGGAATGAAGAACTGATACATCCCACCCCACGTCATGCTAAGCGGAAAGAAGTCAGATACAAAAGGTCCCATACTGTATGACTCCATTTATAGGAAATGTTCAAAACAGGGGACCCCGCAGAGAGGGCCAGCAGATGGGTGACTGCCAGAGGCTGGGGAGGGGGACATGGGGACTGACTGCTTAATGGGTGTGGAGATTCTTTTTGAGGTGGTGAAAATGTTCTGGAATTAGATAGAGGTGGTGTTTGTACAACACCGAGAATGTACTGCTCGGCACTGAAGTGTTTATGTTTAAATGGTTAGCTTCATGTTACATGGATTTAGTTCGGTTAAAATACACAGGGAGAGGGGGCCTGGCTGGTTCAGTTGGTGGAGCATGCGACCCTTGATCTGTCATATGAGCCCCACGTTGGGTGTAAGATTACTTCAAAATAAAATCTTAAAAAAAATACATAGGGGCGCCTGGGTGGCTCAGTGAGTTAAAGCCTCTGCCTTCGGCTCAGGTCATGATCTCAGGGTCCTGGGATCGAGTCCCACATTGGGCTCTCTGCTCACTGGGGAGCCTGCTTCCTCCCTCTCTCTCTGCCTGCCTCTGCCTGCTTGTGATCTCTGCCTGTCAAATAAATAAATAAAATCTTTAAAAAAAAAACCAAACATAGTCACAGACAGGCAGACCCAGAGAGAGGGAGAAAGAGCCAGTCTCCAAGTTCCCTGGATCACATTTGACCGGCAATCCCCGTGTCTGAAGTCAGGGGCAACACCCATACGTGTACGTCCTTATTGATGACGGGGTGAGAGCGGGAGAGCGGATACCCCAACCAGGGTCATACAGTTGAGCTTAGAACCCTGGCTTCCCTCTTCCAGGGCTGGTCCCCTTTCCACCATTTCAACCAAGGGAATAACTGTTTTGGTCCTGGAGGTCACGGCTTTGGTAATCACTTCCCGAGTGCCTGCTACGTGCCGGACGCGGCCACCCTGCTCGCTTGAGGTCACGGGTAGCTTAACCAGCCCTTGTCTCCCGGGCACACATCGATCACGTTGGTCCCCTGGGAATGACCTGTTCTCATTTTGATCTGTAATTTTTGTGTTAGTTCTTTAATAGAGCCAAGAGGCTTAAAATTTGAGACTGTTGCCATATGTTTTAAAAGCATTGTCAGCGTCCGTGTGTGTTTAAAACAATCAGGAGACCATTAAGAGTGAACATATTTGGGACCCCTGGGTGGTTCACTCTGTTAAGCATCTGCCTTTGGTGCCTGGGATGGAGCCCGGACTCCGTGCCCTGTGGGGAGACGGCTTCTCCCTCTGCCCTTCCTAGCGTTTGTGCACTCTCTCTCCCAATCTCTCTCTCTCTAAATAAATAAATAAATAAATGCAGTGCAGTGCTATGAATTTTCTCTGCCTTGTGATTTTCTTTTCTTCTTTTTTTTTAAATTTTTTTAAAAAATTTATTTATTTGTCAGAGAGACAGGGAGAGAGAGCGCAAGTGAGCACAAGCAGACAGAGTGGCAGGCAGAGGCAGAGGGAGAAGCAGGCTCCCTGCCGAGCAAGGAGCCCGATGTGGGACTCCATCCCAGGACGCTGGGATCATGACCTGAGCCGAAGGCAGCCGCCCAACCAACTGAGCCACTCAGGCGTCCCAAGCCTTGTGATTTTCTTCACCTCATCTTTCCTCTAGCTTACATTATTTTAAGAATATAGTCTATAATGCATGCAAGACTCAAAATACGTGTTGATCAACTGTTTATGATACTGGTAAGGCTCCCGTCAACAGCAGGCTGTTAGTAGTTAAGTTTTGAGGACGTGAAAAGTGGCATGCAGATTTTTGACTGTGGGTGGGGCCCCCCCACATTGTTCAAGGGTTCCCTGCACTAAGGTGCCTATCACACCACTGGCCTGTGACCTAGTGTTTTCTTTCCCTTTTCTTTCTTTTTTTAAATATTTTATTTACTTATTTGACAGAGAGAGAGTGAGCACAAGCAGGCGGAGTGGCAGAGGGAGAGGGAGAAGCAGGGAGCCTGATGCGGGGCTTGAGCCCAGGACTCCAGGATCAGGACCTGAACTGAAGGCAGACGCTTCACCGATTGAGTCGCCCAAGTGCCCCTTACCTAGTGTTTTCCAACATTCAGATCATTTGGGTGTTCCCTGCCCCTCAAAATCTTTGTCAACTTGATCTTACTGCCTACATTACTTTGACTGAAGGAACAACCCATCATTCTATAATTAAAGCTAAGGTCTAAAAAGTCATTATGCAAAAGGAGATAACGTAGCTTAAATATATCCTAAACACGGGGAACCATATAAAATATAGATAATTCAGGCTTCCTCAACATTAAAAACTTTTGTGCTTCAAAGGATGCTGTCAGGAAAGGAAAAAGATAACTCAAGGAATGGGAAAAAGTATTTGCAAATCTTATATCTGACGAGGGTCTAGTACCCAGAATACACAAGTAACTCTTAACAACTCAACAATGAGCAAGCAAATAACCCAACTGAGAAACGAGCAACGGATTTGAAGAGACATTTCTCCCAAGAAGATAGGCAATGAAATAGACACACGAAAAAACATTCAACGTCATCAGTTACTATGGAAATGCAAATGACAACCAGGAGATAACGACTTCCCACCCATGAGGACACCCACAACCAGAGTCTGCGAGCATGTGGAGAAACCGGGGCTCTCCTGCGTTCTTGGAGGAAATGTAAAATGAAACAGCCCCTTTCTTTGGAGAACGGTCCCTCAAGAAGTTCAACACGGCGTTACCATATGACCCAGAAATTCCACCCGGAAGTCTATAACTAAGAGAAATGAAAACATATGCCCACACAGCACCCTGCACAGAAAGAAAGAAAGCAAGGAGAGTGACAGCTAATGGGTACAGAGTTTCTTTCTGGGGTGATGAAAATATTCTGGAACTACATAGGGGTGATGGTGGTAAGATCTTGGAATATACTAAAAAAGCACTTTAGGGTGCCTGGGTAGCTCAGTAGGTTGGGCGTCTGCCTTCCTCTCAGGTCATGATCCCAGGGTCCTGGGATGGAGCCTGTGTCAGGCTCCCCACTCAGGTTGGGCAGGGCAGGGGGTTATCTGCTTCTCCCTCTACCCTCCCCCCCTGCTCCTGATCTCTCTCTCTCTCTCTCTCTCTCTCAAACAAATAAATAAGAAAATCCTTAAAAGAAATATTTTTTAAAAATAAATTAAAAATAAAAAAGCACTTCAAAGAACTGAATGTTAGATACATGTATTATATCTAAAACACACACACACACACACACACACACACACGCACAAAACAAAACCAAAAAACCCCTAGTTACAAATGACTTTATCAGCTCCTGAGAGCAAACTTGAACTGGGAAGAGGAAGTAAAGTTGGAACAGCAGGGAGTTACAGGAATCTCAGACAGAAGCATAGGGGCGCCTTGCCCTAACCCACCCTCCCTCTTGCTCTGCAGGTCATTTTTTCCTGCCCATCTTTCTGGTCCCCCCGTAGAAGGAAAGTCACTTCACCCACAGGAGGGAAGTAACCCAAACCAACACTCTTAGCTATAAAAGTTATTTCAGACACCAAAAAACAGACAAGTGACTTTCAAAAAGTGCAATCAACAAAATATGTATGTATTTTTCTCAACAGCTAAGGAAGGGAAAGGATAATGAGAAATCCTGGCTTCAGGAAGTGCTTACTTGCCAAAAAAATTATCGAAAGCATGTGGTCCCAACTCAGTTGCCTGGATCTACGCTCAAGTCACGAGATGACGGAGCTAAGCTGTGCACGTTTACATAAAACAGGCTCTTCTGAGCCTGGCAGAGGTTTGCTGCTTTCCAAGAGGGGCAACCCGATAGCAGGTTCCCTTTCATGACACTGCCCGCTGGAGAAAGTCACTAGGGAAGTGGGCACTTAAGGAGCGTCCCCGGGAGATCTGCTGGCTTGGATCAGGTATCCGAACCTGGGCAGAATAATTACACACCTTCTTTCATAACAAAAGGAGATTCCCACTCAGTAACCCTAGAGGAGGATTTAGCTCTTAAATTGTTCACAGACGGTGGAACAAGCGAAGTACTTGAGAGGGAAAAGCAGATAGCCTTTGGATGAATTTTGAGGTAGGTTGAACATTCTCCGCAAAGACTCGGTGTCTAGTTTCACTGCCATCTTCCTCCTACACACCAGTATCCAGAGCCCTCACAGAAAGGTTTAGAGAAGGTCGTCATCTTCTTCTTCCTCTTTTTAAATTTATTTATTTGACAGAGAGAGAGAGAGAGCACAAGCAGGTGGAGGGAGAGGGAGAAGCAGGCTTTCCGCCAAGCAAGGAGCCCAATGAGGGGGCTGAGCCGAAGGCAGTTGCCCAACCAACTGAGCCACCAAGGTGCTCCTAGAGAAGGTCTTCCGACTTATGGTCACAGTTCATGACGCAATTATGCACCCAGCACTGATAAAAAACCACCCCGATTAGGGTGCCTAGGGGGCTCAGTTGATAACGCGTCTGCCTTCAGCTGGGGTCATGATCTCAGGGTCCTAGGATTGAGCCCCACATCAGGCTCCTTGCTTGGCGGGGCGTCGTCTTCTCCCTCTCCCTCTGTCCTTCCCGCCTGCTCATGCTCTCTGTCTCTCTCTCAAAAAAATAAACAAACAAATCTTAAGAAAGAAAGAAGGAAGGAAGGAAGGAAGGAAGGAGGGAAGGAAGGAAAGAAGGAAGGAAATAAAAAGAAAAAGAACCACTCTCATTAATGTGGTGAATCATACAACATTTTTACGGAGGCACGGGTGGGGGGAGGTATCAGAGCATGTCAAAAGGAGACCGAATACTTCAGGTTTGTCACCTTTTCAGTCTGGGGGAACCTGGTCTGAGGATGAGACAAAGGGAAGGGAGAGTCGGGAGGGCGAGTGAAGAGAATGTCAGTACGCAGACACAGTGAAAATTATGGGAACCAGAAAATTGGGATGACACGGGGAGCTAAACTTACGTGTTGCTAAAGAGTTTGAGAAGTAGTTGCTGTTACTATACACGATTTGCCGATTAAAACAAAACAAAATCGCCCAATACCTCACAGCCTTAACCTGCAGACGCTCAGAAGCAACTAAACGTAAAGCGAGAAGCCAAAGCAGCAAACACGAGGCCCCACTGCCTCCTGGCCTTGACCGCAAGCACCTCGCTTGATCTCTGCCAGCAGTATCAGCGGAAACACAGTTACAAGGAAGTTTTTCATCTTAATTTAAGTCATTGTCATTTAATACCCTTTCCTGGGTGGGCTCTCTCCAAAGATGTTGGCCTTGGAATTAACAAATTAACCTAAAAGTGCCTTTGATTCTTTTCCCTTATTTTCCCGGTACCTCCTTGGTGATGTTTCAGGTTTTCCTTAAGATTCCCTCTAGGCACGGGTTCTCTGAGACTGGGTTGTGCAATATGGTAGCTGCCGACCACGTGTGGCCACTGAGCCCTTGAGGCTGAGACGTGACTAATCCAAAGTGAGATGTGCTCGAGATGTAGAACACACACCCCATGTCAAAGACTAAGAGGCTTTCATTCGTTGTTGTTGTTGTTGTTTTAATGTTTTATTTCTTTATTTGACAGAGAGAGTGACAGCAAGTGAGGGAACACAAGCAGGGGGAGTGGGAGAGGGAGAAGCAGGCTTCTTGCTGAGCAGGGAGCCCAACCCAGGGCTCCATCTTAAGACCCCGGGATCATGACCTGAGCCAAAGGCTGATACTTAACGAAGGAGACACCCAGGCATCCCAAGACATTCGTTTTTAAAATATTTGGTAACACGTTGAAATGATACTATTTTGAGTATACTGGGGACAGTAAAATATACGGTTAAAACTAATTTCATCTGTTCCTTTTTACTTTTTTAAGATTTATTTATTTTGAGAGAGAGCCCTAGCGCGCATGTGCAGGGATGGGGGTATTGAGTGAGGGGCAGAGGGAGGGAGAGGGAGAATCTCAAGCAGGCTCCTTGCTGAGCGTGGAGCCCCATGAGGGGCTTGATCCCACAACCCCAAGATCATGACCTGAGCCTAAGTCAAGAGTTCGATGTTCAACCGACTGAGCCATCCAGGTGCCCCACCTTTTAACTTTTTTGATGTGTCTTGCTAGAAAATTTAGAACTGCACCTGGGGCTCATACTCTATTTCTGTGGGACAGAGCTACTCTGAGCTTCCCCTACACTAAAGCACATGGTGAATCCGTAAGAGACTGCAGCAGCCAGGGAATCCAAACACATCCACGAGCACATGACCATTTTCTCGTAACTTCCTGTTCTAGTTGTATATTTATTCTCCTCCATGTTTTTCCACTTTTTCACACCTGTAGGTGCAAGTTTGTTCGGGTGTTTATTTTAGTTCAGGTACATCTGCACACCAGAGGTCCACCGCGAGTCTTCCCAGAACTTTACTTTTTATGTCTACTGTGAATTACGTGCCACTTTCCACTTGCAATAACGAGAAAGACTCGCTTGTAAAAAGTTTTGAGCTTCTCAAGATTTCAGGGCCAAGGCACAGCACTCCCACTTCATTGAACGTTTGAAGATGTCTGGCTATTTGTTAATTCCTACCTTTACCAGGATACAGAGAAGAGAACCCAAGCACGGAACTGAGGCTCCTGACACAGAACATTAGGTTGTGCTGCCCCCTTAAGGCCACCATGAGACACTGCACAAAGCCCACAGGTAGGAAAACTGTCATTCAGGGCTTCATAATAGACTTTCTAAAGTGGGGGGGGGATCTCTTTTAAATATATCTGCAGTACCCAGATTGAAAAACACCATTCTAAATTATGCAAATGAAGAAGTTCAAACAGCAACCAAGCCTTAAATTCTAAGAGGTGCCTTCAGTTTCCAGGACTGTACAAAGTGCACTCTTTATACTCGGGGTTATGCACCTTGCATACTTTCCACAATAAGTCTTGCAGTAATGATGACCTTTTGTTATGGCATCTCTGTACTTAAATTTTCGTGCTGTTTATAGCTCCATACTTTGGACCTGGCTTCTGTGAAACTGAACTTAACTTCTCTTCTTTGCCCCATATACCTTTCTGACCGCCCTACCCCAACCCCCAAAAAAGCAGAGGAGGTCTTGCAAGTTTGCTGAGCTGAAGGAGAAGATAGATCGTCGTTCTGGAAAAAAGCTGGAAGATGGTCCCAAGTTCTCGAAATCTGGTGACGCTGCCATTGTTGATATGGTTCCTGGCAAGCCTATGTGTGTTGAGAGCTTCTCTGACTATCCTCCTCTGGGCCGTTTTGCTGTTCGTGACATGAGACAGACGGTTGCTGTGGGTGTCATCAAAGCAGTGGACAAGAAGGCAGCTGGAGCTGGCAAGGTCACCAAGTCTGCCCAGAAAGCTCAGGAGGCTAAATGAATATTATCCCCAATACCTGCCACCCCAGTCTTAATCAGTGGTGGAAGAACGGTCTCAGAACTGTTTGTGTCAATTGGCCATTTAAGTTTAATAGTAAAAGACTGGTCAATGATAACAATGCATCGTAAAACCTTCAGAAGGAAAGGAGAATGTTTTGTGGACCATTTGTTTTTCTGTGTGTGTGGCAG